>CAEFZX010006243.1:0-29341 GCA_903066825.1 Alfaro cultratus | reverse complement strand
GAATCTGTTAGTAATGGCGTCACTAGACATTATAGACGAACTAGACAGCTGATGTTTTAACATCTTTATAAGTCTTAATATGTTTAATAGCTGCTAAAAGGTTTCATTTTCAAAAGGTGCTATTAGTCTGAGGAGCCATATCAGGACGTACATCCTGATTCATTGAGTCAGACTGTATAACATTCATATTTCAGTTTGTATTCGTAGCACAAAAAGGTCACATAACTGCGGTGCATCAGAGCCCTTCTCTTCGTCACAATGCCTCTCCACCAACTTGCAGCACAAAGATACACCCCTGCTTTGGGTTCCATATTGGTTCCCTTTGGACCCAAAGGGAATCAATAGGTTCCCAACCTAATTCCTAGGGACTAGGTTGGGGCTAGGTTGGCCGGGTCCCAACCTAGGTTCTCCCCTGGAGAACCTGTAAATGTTCTGAATCGTCTCCTCTGGTTCGGTCTCCGGCTCCCGGCCAATCAGAGACAGACATGCAGGTGTTTGAAGTGCCGCCCCATCATCACAGCGAGGCGCACTAATTAGCTGCATCACCACGGCAACAGCTCATCCACCTCATTAGTGACGGAGTAAATGAAAGAGGAAGAGGAGGATGGAGAGAAGCAGAGGAAGAGTTCTGGAACAGGAAGTGGAGGAAAACAGATGGAGGGAGGAGCGCTTCCTGTTTCTGGCCACTAACAGGAAGTGTGGCAGCGGTTTCCGTTACGATAAGACCATGGAATGTGTCCGCATTCCCAGAGAAGAACGCAGTTGGTCCATCATCAGCTTCCTATTTGTCCCCGAGGCCAGAGAGGACATGTCCTCTCTGCTGCATGATTGGACAGGGACACCTGGAGACACCTGAGAGATGTCTGTCCTTTTACATGTTGCTGAGATCACAAGGTCTCAGTTCTGGCGGAGGACAGAAATTAGTGGAAGTGTCCTCTGGACAGTGGGTCAGGACATCCTGCTGGATGGCACAGTGGTGGAGGAGTGATGACCTGGACACTGAGCTTAACTAGAACGTCTCTGTCCAATAGTCTCAAGCCTATCGGGTTTTCAATCTAAAATAAAGTTACATAAATCAAAGGAAAAATCTGTTGATCCGTTGCCTTTTATTGTTTATAGTTTGTTTCTTGACTTAAAGAGCTTTGAAAGGCGCCTTCAGAAAAAATTTATTAACATTATTATTATTATTACAATAAAACTGTTAACAGGAAGAAGAGATGAGTTTAAAATAAGTAATTAGCAGCTGTGGGTCTCGGGGGCTAGAGCCTCAGGGTGGGACTCTGTGCTGCCAGTTGTGTGGTAAGTACGATGGATTTCTCAGCAGGGAACCTGAACTGACCTGGAGTCGCTCTAACTGGACACTGGACATTAATAAAATGGAACTTGTTCCTGAGGTTCCCGCATGGGGCCCATAGGAATTTATACTAGCTTAGCGCTAACACCTCACTGTAGAACAGAGGTTAATTAAGCAGTTGTTTGCAATTTGTAGTCCATAATGGTTTAATAATTGTCACTTTACGTTAAGTATGCAACTAGAAAATTAGCCTGTGCCTTAACCGCTGTAGCTGCGTTTCATTAGCCATAAAATTTAGGAAATTGACTCCAGCTGGTCTGCCGAGTCCCAACTGTCCTCTGGTGTCTTCCAGGTTCTGTTTGAGGCAGTCAGCACCGGGCAGAGAGGAGTCCTGGCCATCAGAGACATCACTCTGCAGGGACACCAGTGTAGTAAGTACACACACACATGCACACACACACACACACACAATGACAGCATGCTCCGCCCCTTACCAGAGCAGGTCTCTAATTGATTAACGAGGTTTGGGTACCTAATCGGATAATAATGTTAAAAGTTCCTCTGGCATCTTAAAAACAAGGTCAAAGTGTGTGTGTGTGTGTCTATCGTTGTGCGTGTGAGTGTAGGCAGGGGAGCTCATTAAAATATAAATTGATTAGCATGGACTTTGATCCATGCGTCTGTTTATCTCACTGCTCATCCAACCAGCCGCAGTTTAGATGCTGCCCTGTTTTGATGTGTGTGTGTGTGTGTGTGTGTGTGTGTGTGCACGCATTTGTTTGTAATACCTTGTGGGGACCATTGTCCTGACACTACGTTGTGGGGACTGAAGCCTGGTCCCCACAAGGTGAAACTGTGTTTTTGGGTCAGGGGTCAGATGTAGGACTAAGGTGTGGATTGAGTTTGGGTTAGGATAAGAGATAGGCTGTAGAAATGAATGGAAGTCAATAAAAAGTCCCCACACACATAGCCACGCAAACATGTGAATATCAGTGTGTGTCAGAAGCAGTCATCCCGTGTCACTCCAGGTGTGTCCGCTCTGTGTTGCTGGCTCAGTGTTTGACCTCTGACCTCCCTGTGCAGTGAGCACACCCCACCCGCTGCACCTTAAGGCGGTGGAGGTGAACGCTGGCCAGACGGCCTCCTTCCAATGCACGGTGAACGGCCAGCCACAGCGCCAGCTTCTGCTCTACCTGCAGGTGAGTCTGCTCACGGCGATGGTCTGGCCACGCCCCTTTCCTCTCTCACCGCCGCTCTCCGGGTCGCAGGGCATGGGGGGTCAGCAGGCTGTTGCCAAGGAGACCAGGCCGGTGAACCCCCGGCGTTACGTGGCGAGCTTCGACGTCAAGAACACAACCAAAGGTGACTCGGGACGCTACCGCTGCATCGTCCAATCAGATCGAGGCGTGGGCGTGTCCTCCTACACTGACCTCACAGTCAAACGTGAGTCCTGGCCTCTGATTGGCTGCTGGATGCTTTTACCTGTCTGACTGTTTTAAGGGATGAAACCTGAATGTAGGAGACCTGTGTGTGTGTGCGCGCGCGCTTGCGTGTTCGTGTCTTCGAACTGGGTTAGGAGGAAGTGGAGCAGCTCCTCTGAGAATTCTGGGTAATAGAATCCAGGTCTGCTGTGATTCGCCGAAGGTCACGAATATTAATTAACTCGTTAACTTTTCCCCTCTCGCTAAGAGGGCAGTGAGACCCTGAGGAGTGTGTGTGTGTGTATGTGTGTGTGTGTGTGTGTGTGTGAGTTGGACTGATCCTGGATTTCCCGCTCCCTCAGAACCACCAGTACCAATTGCGCCACCTCAGCTCACTGCGGTTGGTGCCACCTACCTTTGGATCCAACTCAACGCCAACTCCATCAATGGAGATGGACCCATCATTGACAGAGAGGTGAGTCCTGGTCTGTCACTGACTGTTGGTTGTGGTGGTCTGTGGGTGGTGGTTTGGGAGGGTCCAGAGATCTGACCTGGGTTCCAGTCATCAACTGTGGTTTTGCTGGACCCATTAGGGACGGGTCAGGAGGTTCCCTGGCTCCCTGCTGATGTACTGTGGTTTTCCAGAGGTCTGCTTGGTAAGAAGGGCCGGTGGTTCCACATGTAAGGCCCAAATGGAGTCCAAGAATCTGCAAGAGAGTTCCCCCAAGCTACTGGCGACTTCATGTAGGTCCAACACAGGAGCCTGGTGTTCGCGCTTCCTGGTTTCACTGGACTCTACCAAGGTTCTGGTGTGTTTGAGGAGTAGAACCTGTAAGGTTGTAGAAGATCTCAGAAAATGTTCCCATGGTTGTTTGGTTCTGGACGCATCCACCCCTTGTGGCACTGAACTCCTGTAAATATCAGCTAATGAGGTTCTAGAAATCTTTGAGATGGTTCTCAAGACGTTCTGGTTGAATATCACGGCTCTAAGAACATCGAAGCTCCTCTTGGGTCAGGTTGGCTTCTACACTGTGTTCCAAATTATGCAAATTGGATTTAAGTGTCATAAAGATGACATTTTTTGTTGTGCTATTAAATGTATAGATGGTATTGTGTGTCAGGCTCTTTGAATCACTATAATTAATTTCAGTGAGCTGGTTGATTAGTTTGTCTGCTGAGCTCAATTAAAGGAAGGATGTTCCACATTATTAAGCAGGCCACAGGTTTCAAGCAATATGGGAAAGAGAAAGAATCTCTGCTGATGAAAATCATCAGGTAGTGTAGAGCCGCATGACAAGGTATGAAAATATTAGATGTTTAAGGAAAACTGAAGCTTTATCATCGTACTGTGAAGAGATTTGTAGCTGATTCAGAACAAAGATGGTTTGTACAGATAAAGGCATAATGAGGAAAGTTCTGTTAGACAAATTCATTGGATTAAGAGAGCAGCTGTTAAAATGCCCTTACAAAGCAGCAAACAGTTATTAGAAGCTGCTGGAGCCTCTGGAGCCTCAAGGTGGAGGATCCTCCAGAGGCTGTGCTGCATCAACCTGCCATTAGTTTCCTCAAGCAGAAGATCTGAATGCAGCAGGAAGATATTCTGACATCCTGCAAAGAAATTCAAGCAGAAACTTTCCACAAACTCACAAGTTCAATGGATGCAAGAATTGTGCAGTGATATCATAGAAGGTCCTATGTTAACATGTAACACGTCTGTTGAGATGTTTTTGATTGAAATAGCTTTTGATTTTAGTACATGTGACCACTTAATGCTGCACATTCAAAGAATGACCATTNAGATGTTTTTGATTGAAATAGCTTTTGATTTTAGTACATGTGACCACTTAATGCTGCACATTCAAAGAATGACTGTTTGCAGTTCTTTATAATCCATAAAATGTTTAGAAAATCTGCTGTGCATAATCATTTGGAACACGGTGTAGTGATAGTCTTCCGTGCTCTCTGTGCTTCTAGGTCCCCAGCTACTCACTGGCTGTCAGAGCGCTCGATACTGGAACCCCACCGATGTCATCCACCACCGTGGTCAGCATAGAGATCTCTGACATCAACGACAACCCACCCACCTTCTTCCCAGCAAACCTGACTGCTGTCATACAGGTAGACGTGACCACTGCTACCATTACACTGCTAAAAATAGTTCTTGTACTCACCAGATATACATGATAAATTATTAATACATCTACATGCATGTAATGGTGGGAATGTAAAGCCAGGATGCAGAAAATATATGGTGCTAAATTAGTCTCAAAAAGATTCAGAAAGCCTACAATAAAATCCACTAGTATATCATAAGATTTGTAATTCACAAATGTTTATAACACAATGCATAAATGCGTACTTCAACATTCACATATCACCTTCCTAAAATAATGGCCCAAGTCATTTTTTGCCAAAAGTTTTTTATTTATTTATTAATTTTTTTTACCTAAGTCATATTTTGGCAAAAAATAGGGGGTCATTTTTATTTTTTTGTCAAAATCACTTTTGTCAAAAAAAAAAAAAAGACTTAGGCCATAAATCATTTTTTGGAAGGTGATGACATGTGTAAGCAGTTTCTCAAATGTACACATTTCAAACTGCGCAAGTAGTAATAATACATTCTGCAAACAAGTAGAAAAATGTGGTGCCTGAATCACCAGCTGCGGACGGATGGGTCAACCCGAGCCCACGGATCAGCTGGCCTGGGCTTTTGACTTTGAGACTTTCTTATTGCATTGGATTCACAAATGAGATGATTTGTTCAAGGCTGAGGAACAGCTGGCATAACTGAGTATTAGAATTGTAATGCTGCGTTCAAGACTGAATAAAAGCTCGGATATCAGAGTATTACCAGACTTATTGGAAATATAGAATTTTTGACTTGGCTCAGTAGCCCTACAGCACTATATTAAAGATATGCATTAAACATTAAAGTTACTGGATTCTAAAAAGATTAACCTTATATACTGTACTGCTGAAATACACTAATTTAAATGGGAAGGTTCTTCTTTTTCTGAAAACTAACACTATCAGCAGCACCTCCTTGTGGCAGTAGTGTAACCTCCGTCATGGGACAGAGTACACACGATGCTCACAGCGCTCCATCTTCTGCAGTGAGTGTGATATATAAAAGAAGTTAAACGTGTTCATGTTGTAGTTGTGCTTAGAGCTGCAGACCCTTCAGCTACCGACCACACAGCTACAGTCATAGAGAACCAACTGACCAATTAGAAAGACTGCAGAAAATTGCTTAAAATGTTAACATATCCTTCATGATTCCTTCTCTGTGTGTGTGTTTGTGTGAAAATTCACTTACTTTCTGGAGACCAAGGCACCTTATGGGGGCCCCAAACCTGGTCAAAATGCAGTGGGCCCCGTTTTTAGGGTTAGAGGTGTGAGCTAAGTTTTAGGGTTCGACATATACTGGTGATGGTTAAGGGGTAAGATCAAGTTGATCAAGTTGGTTGATCAAGTCTTAATGTGGGAAAAGATCTGAACTTCTGTGTGTGTGTTAGCTTTCTTCAGTATTGCCTCAGCTAAATCAGTTTTAAATGTCTTCATTTTTCTCTCTCCTGTCCTCATTCCCAACCTTCCTCTGCTCTTAACCTCTGCTCCAGGAAAACAAGCCCATTGGCACCAGAATCCTGCAGCTGTCCATCATCGATCAGGACGCCCCTCATAACGGCCCGCCGTTTTCCTTCAGCATCCTGTCTGGAAACGATGGCAGGGAGTTTGAGCTCGAGACAGATGGTACACTGGTGGCAAATCAAGTCCTCAGAAGGGACATCGCCAAGGATTATGTTCTTCAGATCCAGGTAGAGACACAATACGGCTTCTGGGTCCCATCAGGAAGGGAACAAAGATTAATGTCGTCAAAGAGAAGCGACAAAAAAGGCCAAATTACAATAATATTTTCAGTGGAAGGAAAACATTAAGAAGATACCAAGACAACTTTGGAGATGCAATGTGAAGGGTAGAATAATGAAATAGAATGTTCACCCTGCTCCAAAAGCACCACTTTAGGTCAAAAGTCATATTTAACCATTAAATTTTGGTTCATGTAATGACAATATATAATATCAGGACATCAGCAGCCATCATTTTGCAATGTGGGTAGACCACCAGGCCCAAGCATGTCATCCTGAAAGAAAGAAGAAGGAAGCGTTTTATTTAGTCACTTATTATCAGCTGGTACTGTGTAATAATAGAGAGACAAATGTTGTTTTTCTGAAAATCAACTCTAGCAATATTTAAAACACTTTATATCAATAAAGACTCCTTCATTGTCACATTCTATCTATCTAGAATTCATTCTTTTTTGCCGTCTTCCATTCCTGCCTCTCCTCCAGGTGTCAGACTCTGGGAAGCCGACTTTGTCCTCCTCCTCCAATCTCACTGTTCGAGTGATTGAAGAGAGCCTTCATCGGCCGGTGGCCTTCCCGCTGGAGATTCATATCATCACTATGGAGGACGAGTTTCCTGGTGGTGTAATTGGGCAGCTCCATGCCACTGATGCCGACCCTTACGACGCGCTGACCTTCGGACACGCCGCCCCCTCCCAGCGCAGCCTATTCAAGATCAGCCCCCATGACGGGAAGATCATTGCTCTCAGTGGGTTGGATGCCGGCGAATACTTTCTCAATGCCAGCGTCAGCGACGGCCGCTTTAACGTGCCGGTCCCTGTGCGCGTCCACGTGGAGCAAGCGACACTGGAGATGCTGCGCGACGCTGTGACCGTTCGCTTCGAAAGCGTAGAACCGCAAGATTTCGTAGCGTCGTACCTGAAGAGCCTGCTGAAGGTGATGCAGCAAGCAGCCACGTCCCAACAGCACGACACGCTGCACCTGCTCAGCCTGCAGCCCGTTGGAGGCACCCAGCAGCTAGACCTGCTCGTGTCCGTGGCGACAGCAGGAGGGGGTTACTACAAGGCAGCCTACCTCACCCAGAAACTCAGCACGTCCCGGCGAAAACTGGAGGACGTGCTCAGAGTGTCAGCCATCCTGGACAAGAACTGCTCTGGGTTGGAGTGTCGCGGAGCGCAGTGTGAACAGAGCATCACTCTGGATTCACACAACTTGGCCGCGTACAGCACTCCTCGAGTCAGCTTTGTTTCACCTCGCTTCCACCGGACGTCACGCTGCACATGCCATGGTGAGACATCAGATTTCCTCATTTCACTATGTCCACATAGTGTTAGCAACTGTTTTTTGGGAGGTTTTTTTTGTGCATCAGGTACATTTTTTAAGCCATTACTTACATTTTTAATGACATTTCACTCAGTTTTGTCCTCTTTCACATTCAGAAATATTCTGAAAAAATTGTTAGCAATAACTGCAATATTTTTAAAACTTTTTAGTTGGTATGGGTTACTCTTTTTAATGCTCACATGAGTTACCTCTTGCTGTCAGTCTAGAGATGTAATAAAGGCACCTTTCTCTGTTTTTGTGTGCAGATGCCAGTTGTGCCGTTGTGTTAGAGCAGTGTGAGGAACAGCTGTGCCCACCAGACATGCAGTGTGTTTCAGTGGAGGCCACCAGAGGGCGCTATGCATGCCAGTGTCCGCGAGGGAAACTGGGAGAGTGTGCAGGTATGATGTTATGATGTCAGGGGATTACTTTTAAACAAAAATAAACTCATTTGAACCCACAGAGTGATGGTCAGCATTGTGTTGCTTGCAGGTCATTCGTCTTTGAGCTTCTCAGGCAACAGCTACATCAAATACAGACTGTCCAACCAGCTGCAGACGGAGCTGAAGCTCACCCTGAGGATCAGGACGCTGCAGAGCCGAGGAATCATCATGTATATGCACAATGAGCGGTGCATTATTCTCAAGGTATCCACACACACACACACACACACACACACACACACACACACTAAAGTTAATAAAACTGTTTTTGATGTAAAAGAACACAAAGTCCCATCTCCCATTTTGCCAAAACCATTTTAGACTTCAGAAAAATATTCTATGGACAGAAAAAGGATATTTTTTAGAAGCTGATGGAAAAAGAAACACATCATCACAGCTACAGTCAAACATGATGGTGGCAAAAACTACCATGGAAAAACACATTTGCCAGTGTGCTTTGATAGGTAGCTGATGTAAGAGGAGTGCAAAGTCGAAACCTCCAGCAGCAGCAGCAGCTCAGTGTTTGGTTTCTCAGCCGTCAACATTCAAATGATCCTCTGCAGGCAGAGGAGGGACTAAGTGACAAACAGACAGCCAGAAAGAAGGATGGACATATACATTTACTGACTATTCTGTGCAGTATTTAGTTGTGATTGTCTATGTGTGTGTGTGTGTGTGTTTTCCACAGCTGGAGGAAGGGAAGCTGTGGTTCCAGTTGTCCTGTGAGCCTCTCCCAAGCCGAGGCGCTGATGGTCCTGACATGTTGGGACCTGCTGGACGTCGCATCAATGACGGCAACTGGCACACTGTGGCACTGGAACTCAATCGCAATTTCAGCAGTCTGGCACTAGACGACAGCTACATTGAGCAACGGCATCCCCCTTCATTAATACAAACATTACCTCCAGATCGGACGTTCTACTTTGGAGCTCTGGTCAGTGCCTCTGTTAGAGCTTTACAATGGAATGTTCCAGGCTCCCTTCTTTGTTTTATACTTATTTTTGGTACATTCTGTTACTATTATTCATCACTTGCCATTCACTGAAATTGGCATGTGATACGGTTGGGAGAAAAAATAATTATTTTTGAATCTAGACAAAAAAAAAATTGGTCTCAATTACATATGTTTAATTTGGATTGTTTTAATGTTCATTTATGACCTAATTTTAACGTGCAAATAGAAAATCACTTGGACAAGATCCAACTCATATGCACTGAAATTGAAATAACGTCTTTTGAAATATGAGAAAAGAGGGATTATAATGCACGTCTTAAGATGGAGTTGGAACCAAAACACATCAGTATGCTAGGCTATCAAGCTGGGAATACTAAAGATTTCTTGTAACTCAGGCCAGTAAATATTAAATGGAAGGATCAGTGACCAGGGAGAATTGTTGAGAATGAAGGGATAACATGCTCCCTTCAAGATGCTTCCTTGAAATCTCCCTCTGCTACACCACAAGCAGCCTTGTTTTTCTGTTAGGGTGCTTCCAACACCGTTTAACCTTTAAAGAAGTGACAGTTCACACATTGGTGACATGATGGTGGAGGCTGCTCGTCCGGAAAGCCTCCAATTTGAAAGAAAGATTTTGTTTGAGAGAGAGGTGGAATGTCTGCATAAAACAAGGAAAATATCTGGTAACACTTTGCCATTTGGCAAGTAATGGCTCTTTTAATGCAAAGTTGTTTTAAAAGTTGTATTAAAAGTCTATTAAAAGTGTCAACTTTGCATTATTTGGCAAATAATGACACTTTAGTGCAAAGATGGCACTTTTAATTGACTTTTAATGAAACTTTTAAACTAACTTTGCATTAAAAGTGTCATTATTTACCGAATGACGATTCATGACAACAGTTACAAACATTCTCAAAGACTCGTTCATATTCCTTTCAGGCGTTATATCACATTTATGACACTGTCATGTCAGTCTCATGCACACCTCTTCAAATAAAGTGTTGCCAAATATTCTGCCTTTTATTTATCTAGCACTGAGGATGGTCCTGCAACACCCACATGTGTACAGATGTTCCTATGTTAGATATTTCATGTATGTGTTCATAGGATTTGCAAGAACCGTAGACCGAGCTCAGACAGATACAAAAAATGATGTCCGTATTTAGTATTCTTCACAGCTGCATAGCTCAGTGGATTTAAACTGCAGTCCTTTAGGGTCAGAGTTCAGCAACACTATTATGCAGTCAGGCCCTACAGAGCTCTAAAAAAGAGTTAGTATTGAAGCAAGGTGTGCTGAAGAAGAAGAAAGATTTTTAAAACACATCACGTTTCTCTAAATGGCATAAAAGTCGTATATTACTACTTTGTCGTATTTAACAGTATTTGTGGAACTTTCTAAGTTACTTGTAGACTGACTGAAGTAAGGTGTTAGTCTGTCTGACAGTCATGTTAAACAGATCCTATTGGCTGCATTAATTAATGCAACATTATTCAATGCTAACAGTATGGTAATAGATGCATAGAGTACTAAGTACTAAGTCTTTCTTCCTAATGAAAGCACAGCAAGTACCAGGGAGTAATCTACTATTTGGTCACTTGAATGGAGTAAAGAAAGTTGCTGTCTAAGTAGATTAGTGTAATGTCATTCTGCAGAAGTTGTGTTTATGTTAACAAATTGCACCATGTTTCTTCTTTTTTCTTTTCTATTTCAGATAGAAATGTATATCATAAATGCAGATTTCCGTTTCTTTCAGTTCATGTTTTAAATTCTAACCTTCTAATTTCCAGGTGCAGCCCCCAAACTCGCGTAACCTCGTGGTCTCCCAAAAAGAGCCCAGAGTGTTTGAGGGATTCCAAGGATGTCTTGACTCAGTCATGCTGAATAATAAAGAGCTGCCTCTGCAGAACAAACGCTCGCAGTATGCAGAGGTAGTGGAACTAACGGAGCTGAAGCTCGGCTGCATTCTCTACCCTGATGCCTGCCATCATCAACCCTGTCGCAATGGCGCTACCTGTACCAGTCTGCCCTCTGGTGGTGAGTAACAGTAAATACAGGAACCAGCAGAGCTGGCTCAGCACTGTGTGCAGTGATTATTACTCAAACTAATCAAATCAGAAGCAGAATAAAATCCAGAGACGGGTAGAGTAACTAAAAATGATGCTCAAGTAAAAATAACACGACTTCAACATGTTTTTACTCAAGTAAGAGTAAAAACGTTTTGGGTAAAAAGTCTACTCAAGTATTGAGTAACTGATCAAATTATCAATCATTTAATATTTAAAAATTACATCATCAGAAGGACCAAAATATAAAGTTAAGTGGAATTATTGGTATTTTAAGGACAAAAAAAAAAGAAATCAGGGAAGAGAAGATTTTTCCAAATCAGTTTCTTTCAATAAAAATCAAAAGTTTTAAGGTGTGTGTCTGGTGAATGTTAGTTTAAAACATGTTTGTTTTTTATTCAGTGGGTAGAGGATTAAGACATTTTACACAAGTAAGAGTAGGGGTACTTCACAATACAGCGTAGTAAAACTGCACCTCAGAGTACATTTTTCAAAAAAGTTACTCAAGTGAATGTAATTGAGTGAATATAACTAGTTATTACCCAACTCTGATAAAAAAAAAAAGAGTCGCCGAGTAAGGTGAATTAAAATGATCAACTTCCTGCCTAAAAAGGAAACATATACTTTATATTTTAGAGTATTTTGCATACTCTATGACAAAAGGCAAAGGGTGAGGTCTGTGATCATAATAGACTATTTCTCTTGTTGGTCTTTATCACTGTTTCATATTTTCCTATCCTTTGCTTTAGAAATACTGTATATGGTGCAGCATAAGAATAAATTCACAAGACCAGATCAAATGTTAAAGTAAATTACATTCTAACTCTGCAGCAGACAGCTTTCAGCTTTATTGTGGGAAAGAAAGACATAAATAATATGTTTGAGTTTATTTGAGCTGTACTTGTCTGTATGACATGTACTGCATAAATAAATGCTTCCTGACTTTTGTCAGATGACTAATATATTAAGCTTCTTAACTCTCAGAACTCATGTTAAAAAGATGATTCCTCCCAGGGTTCAACATTAACGGGTTGCTAGTCCTCCTTTTATCACTGAACTTAACAAAAGCCAGTCAAGACCTGAAGAAGAGCTCATGTCTGAGCTATCTATGCATGGAAGCACTTTAATAACCAGGAATGAGTCAGGATGAGACCTGTTTCAGTGAGTCCATTTCTACAGAATAGCAGTAAAGAGAAGTGATTGTGGGTTTTTAAACTGAATTAATAACAAATGTTGACTCAAGGCACTTTACCAAAAAAACAACAACATACATTTGAGTTGATCGTAGATATCAAACAGTGCATTAAGTTCAGATAATAATTCAAATTATTTTAAAACGTTTTCTATCCAGGGAAACCAGCAGATAGAACTGAGTCACTGACTGGCAGCACTCACTCCTCCTGGACCAGCAAGTAGCAACAGTCAATGGTTGCTTGTATTCAGCAATTCCTCATACTTAGTGTGCATGCATTTTTTAAAAATCTTTGTAATCATCTAAGTTGACGTTCTAACAAAGGAAGTAGAGTATTCCCGTCATAAAGTTGCATGTGCATTTATGAAGAAGGATGTTTGAACTGTTTCTTCATGAGATGATAGATAATGTATTCCCATTATTGGGATCAGCTGTTGTTAGGACCTACAATAATAGTAACATTCTAATGTAAGATGGATGGACAGACAGACAGACAAGGAAAATGTTATACTGGATGCTGGACGATGTTTCAAGGCAGAATATTCTGTCTTATCAAAATAATGTGACATAGTCCAAGCATTGTCCTCATGGAAGATTCTATCACACATCCACCTACTTCCCTGTCAACCTTCCCTGATGAACAAGAATCGACCAGCTGGGTGACTCATCCTGAACTGATCACTGATTTCCAAATCCTGGATACCAGGCATCGTTCACAATCGAGTGTGCAGCTTTCACACTGAACGTTAGTGCAGGGACAAATTTTGAACACTGCGGCGCTCAAAAACATTTAGACGTGTAAAACTGTGCGCACGCGTGTGACTGTGCTGCTTCCTTCATACATTTCAGGTTGTGTGAAAAATAATAAAGAGCTGGATGTGGTAGCTTCTGTTTCATGAGTGAGATCTGTTCATTTAGCTGAGCCCTCGCTCCTGCCTGTTTGGCCCTCCAGGTCCCTCTTCTCCTGATGTCTAGATATAGAAACAGGGGAGGGAGGGGCAATCCAGCATCTCCTGGTTTGGTTGAAGACAAACTTGTAGAAACAGAAAAATCAATTACTGATGTGAACAATAGGACATGCAAGGAGGGCTTGGGTCTGCTTGGCTGAGGGCTAAAAGGATGATGATGATGAGGACGACAATGAGGACGATGATGAGGAGGAGGAAGAGGAGGAATAGAAATCATTTTAATGGTGTTCTATGCTGATGTGAGATTCATTTTTAATGTTAGTATTGTCTACTGTATGTCAAGTTGCAGTTTTTGGTGGTTTGCACGTTTTTACAATTTCTGATCTACCAATCTTTTCTGGATTTTTCTTCTTTTGTGAATGTCTGTATAATCTGAGCTATAGCATGAATCTAAATGAGTTGCAGCACACACACCTCTGGTATGCTTAATATAATGCATCATCACTCTTTCTTCTTCTCCCCATTGTGTCTTTCAGGGTTTACATGTAGTTGTAATCCCCAGTACACTGGAGGTAACTGTGAAATGGAGGTAACGGTGTGTGTTCCCAACCCGTGTCAGAACAGCGGTGTGTGTAAACCCATCGGTAACGCGTTCCTCTGCAGCTGCAGGAGAGGCTTCAGGGGCCTCATGTGAGTTCCAACCCAAACACCCATGAAGAGCATTTAAACAGCACTGCTCAAAGAATCATCACAACAAACACTGTGCAACCCTTTCCAGACTGTCCGGGATTGAGTTTCTGTGCTCTTAGTTTTTCTTCAGATCAGGAAGTTTTGCTTCATGCAGTCAGAAAAGTTCTATTTAAATGATTTCCTGATTCTGAAAGTTATCAAATAGTTACAGTTAATTCCTGATTTATTACTTTTTCCACATTGGAGCAGGATGACTTAGATAGACTTAGACAAAATCAAAATATCAAAACTACTCTTTGAATCAATCAATCAATCAATCAATCAATCAATCAATCTTTAATGTATTGTGGTACTAAGCCATTCAGTTTACTCTAACAGATGTTCTTCCAGGTGTGAGGAAGACGTGAATGAATGTGACCGAAACAACCCTGAGGGTGAATGTGAGAACGGAGGCACCTGCATCAACACTCCCGGCTCCTTCTACTGTAACTGCACGCCCGGCTTTGTGGGCCAGCGCTGCACTCTGCGCCCCGTTGTCGTCCCAGACATGCAGGCTGGTCATGCTGTGGTTGGCAAGGAGGAGCTGATCGGCATTACCGGAGTGCTTTTCGTCATTATCGTCTTCATTGTCCTCTTTATTGCTTTCCGCAAGAAGGTTTTTAATAAGAACTACTCCAGGAACAATCTGTCTCTGGTCCAGGACCCAGCCACTGCAGCACTTCTCAACAAGGCCAACTGTGTTCCATTAAAGACTTTACACTGCAGCCCCGGAGACCACCAGAACCTGTATTCAGAGTCAGGTATACAGCCCACCTTGATGGGAGGGGTTGGCATAATTGGACCGCCACAGGTGCCGGTGAGACCCATGGCATACACACCTTGTTTCCAAGGAGAGCCACTCTCGAAGCTGGAGAAGCTGTCAGAGAAGCACACCCTGGATCATACCGAGATGAGCACCTTTCACCCGGAATCACCAAGAATTCTCCCTGGAACCATAAGGAGAGGGGTGGTGGTGTGCAGCGTGGCCCCCAACCTGCCCCCCGTCTCACCTTGCCGCTCGGAATGTGACTCCATACGCAAGAGCCCGCTGGCCAGCGACGATGGTGAGTTAGGAAGTAAAGTACCGTGTGCAGCAGAGTGAATATTGTCACCTTCCGAAAATAATGCCTGAAGTCATTTTTTGCCCCCCTCTGTGTTTCCAAAAGATGTTTTAGGCAAAAAGGGGAGGATTTCCACACATCACTGTGTGTCAGGTCATCACCACGTCCTCAGACGTAGTGATGAATTACTAAGTACAGTCTCAGGCTGAGAGTTTTTCTGACATCAAAAAGTTTTAGGCTCCTTCCTTGACACAACATTTTGGTACGATGTAACGGTAGCTCTGGGGAAGTAACAATGTGACCAACATCTTAAACATTTATACTGGAAAAATATCATTTCTACTGGAAGAACTTTGTAAAGTGCTGCTTGTTTTATATTTTACCAAACTAGATTTCAACCTTTCTTATTCAGTTTGTATATAAGGCTGACACTTTATATTTGTTATTACCAGCTTCCCACAACGTGCAGTTTCTTCATTGGAGTTTTAAGGTTAATGGATTTCACATTTTGATCTATTCATGCAGATAAAGTGGTCAACATAGCAGAGGGCGACACGTGTTTCTCAGGCAGCAACTCAGAGGCCCAGTCCCTGAGTTCATTCCAGTCTGATTCCTGTGAGGATAACGGTAAGACTCATCCTTCACTTCCACAAAGTTGTGTTTTCATAACAGTCATGTGTGGCTTTTTTTTTTGTTTCCAAAGCTTCATTTGCTTGTTTTTTTATTTGGCTAAAGCAACTCGACCCGGTTTTTGAGAATTGCCCACATCAGAGCCAACATTTGCATCAGCTTTCATTGAGGTTAGCTTCCAGCTTCTACTGTTTACCGAGAAGTCCAAGTCATGAAAGTGAATCCAAACTCAGACAGGATGTCAGTGAGTGGTTAACTTCTACAGGTATATATATATATATATATATATATATATATATATATATATATATAAAGAGTTGCAGCTGTGAATTTAAAATGATGCTGTTTTAATTTATTATTGCTATTGATTACACAGAGAATACAGAGGAATGTCAGGCCATTGTTTAAACACACATAATGGTTCTGAAGTTTTATGTAGGACGTCTGGATTCTGCAGGTGGTTTGAATCTGTGGTGCCGAGTTTTATTGGATTCCTCATTAATTCACTGAACTTGACAGTATGCCACGTTTTCACAAATATTTTCTGAGTAGAAGTGCTGTTTTAGTTAATTTTCTAAATGAAAAATAATTTTTTTTTAAAATCTCAAAATGAAATAATACAGAGCTTACATCCACTGCAACATGTTTATAGTCTCTGGCTAGATAAGCTTAACATGCAAAATGTTTCCAACAGTTATTGTCATTTACAGCAAATAGAGACTCTTCAGTGTCAGCCCCTACAGACATGTGATAACCATTTAATGCAAACATGGCAGCATGATGGAAGTTTAAGAGACAAAGTTTCCATTAACTGAGGTTGAAGAGGTTTTAATATCCTCCTGTTAGAATTGACATGATAGAAAAATAAACTCCAGTGTTTCTCCTGGTGAAGTTTAGACATTAAACTTTACCAATCAAGTGGTTTTGAATGGAAACAAAACTACTTGATTAGATTTAGAGAAGTGGCAGCCATGCCTTCATGACAGGCAGGTTCAGCTTGTGTGCTGCTCTTATGGCTCATCTTCATTAAATGTGATTTGCTTTCAGTATTTTCTATCATTCAGCTGTGTGTCTCAGGACACTGTGCTAAAGTCTGCTGTCGCGTCATGGCTTTCAGCTCTTCACCACTTCCACACCCGGGTGGCATCATGTGTACCCCCCTGCTACAAAGAAAGGAAAATCTGGCATTTCTAAAACATCTGGTCAATCTGTGTTGAAAAATCATTTCACACAAGTTGGGAAATGATTTCAACCTAACCTGGCTGGTCAAACACAAACGTCACAGATTCCAGAATGTCACATTTAAAAGATGAAGCCAAAGAAGAAAAGTCTTTGGCTTCAAAGAATTGTGAAGCCATGCAAAATCTGAGGAATCCTGGGGTTTAAAGGGCATTACTTTATGTTTACTATGACTGTATCCTTTCAAGCCCACTTTATTACCATTCCAAATCTGTTTATTTCTCCAATTAATTCAGTGTTTTGGATGAATTAATTGGAAAAACTTTATTTCCCCCCTTAGTTCATTAATTCCTCTATTGGGCCAATTGCCTCTTACTTCATATGAGTTATTCAAAACCCTGATCAAACCCAAATAACTTTAAGCAACAGCCTGTTGGTGATTTGTCCCATTCTGTACAGTTGACTGCAGGTAGAATACACCTTAAAACACACTGTACATCATCTGCTGCACCTGCTTGCACCAGGTATCTGTGTTGATGATGTAAAATTGTACATTTCCTCTAAAAGAAGATAGAAGGAAACATAACCGTTTGTCAGAGTGAGGCTCGGCCCTCATCAACAATATGCTGAGCTTTGTTTCTTTATGAATGTCGACTATTTTAAAAATGTATCTGCTCCTTGTTTCCCTCTTCAAGCCTCCATTGTGACTGTCATTCGACTGGTCAACGATGCAGTTGACACAATCGAAAGTGAAGGTACCATGTCTTATCTTTCTTGTGTCTCTTCACTTGCTGTTCCAGTCCTTGGATCCTTCAGATGTCTGCTGTTAGCAGTTAGTCAACCAGAGCCAAACTCCTCTAACTCGCCCCGTTCCGTCCAGTCCAAGGCGGCCATTGTCCTGCAGCTTAACGATGTGTCAGGCGTTCCAGGTTCTACCGATGACCTGATTATCGGATTTGGTTATTATTGAAGCAGAGGCACATGTAAAAGTTGCAGTACACCAGGGATGTGATGTCTGGCCTGCATATTATTATTATTATTATTATTATTATTATTATTATTATTATTACAGCAGCATAATGTCACACTGGGAAAGAGCAGAAAAATCCAATATTTAAATTAGCTAGATTTATTCAATTGAAGCAGAATGTTGTTTTTCTCTAAATGACCAGTAGCATAAATGCTGCTTCCCCTATCACTTTAGCCTGATTAAATGTGTAAAGTATTTATTTTTAGAATTTCTGCTTTTCTTTTTACCTAATCAGTTTTACAAACTTCTTATTAGTTGTGTGTGACTTTTTTTCTCTATGGTGCAAACATCACATTCTATAGAGAGCCCCAAAGAACTCGCTCTAATGTGATGAAAGCAGGGTTCTTTTTAAAGAGTGGTTCATACTGCACTTGTTCCCGTTTGCTCTGGTAGGACACGCGCTCTTTCGGGCATCAATCCCAAACAACTGGGGACACGAAAGTAGCATCTAATGGTTGCCTTGGTGATCAGCTTCCACAACATGTCTGTGCTAAACGTCTGAGCTCCAGATGTTTTCCACATGCAGTACATTCTCTCAAATTCAGTTCTTAAAACTGTTTCTGTTGGAGATTCTTCTTCTACCATGAAGTAACACATTTTGAGGATATTTTATTTATAGTATGTGTATCAGCTGTGCCTATAGGTTTAGCTGGCACTTTACTACACTAGTAACTTAAAGTTACTAATGTAACTTTAAGTTACATTAGTCTTAATATTACAAGAGGTCAAACAGCAATGACTCAGGATCCTGAGGAATTAATATTTATGCGGTCATGATCTAAAGCTAAAAGTTGCTGTGTTTTCTTCTTCTTCCATCTGACAGTGTCAGTTATGGACCGTGGTGAAACCTACAATAGAGGTGACTTGTTGGTTGAGTCTGTCTGTTGTTGTCCCTGTCTCTCTGTCTGGTGGTGTACAGCAGTGAGTAGACAAAATAATAATTACCAAGTACAAATGGTTTCCGTTCTACAGTCTAGCCAAAAATCTGACCGTTATTGGACTGTTAGTTGTAATTACTGGTTTGAGCTCTGAGGCTGAAGAGATTTGTTTTTGAAGTATAATACTGATGATCTGGACTTTGATCAGACTCATGATGGCTGTAGCTACTCTTATGTCAGTGTCTGTCCAGTTTAACTCAATCTTTTGTCCTCTGCTAGAAGCTCCTCTGTTTGGAACATATTGGATTTAACTAAAGAAATTAGACTAAAAATGATAATAATGATATTATTCTAAAACATTCGAAACATTTATTGTTGTTTTCAAATAGAGCAATGACTTTGTTTTAGTAACTTTTTTATTTGTCCTCCTTTTCACTGGAAGTGGAATTATTTTGTCTACGTCCTGCAGCCTTCTGTACTGTGCATCGCTGTCGCAGGCTGTGGTCTGTCTGCAGCCACAGCTCTGGATGCTTCATGGTGTTCTTCTGTGTACTGGTCAGACTGGGACCAGTTGCTTCTCCAGGTGTCTGATGAATCCATTCGCTGCTTCAGCCATGTCATAATTTTTTTTATACAGCACATGGAAACAATCTTATTTTATTTATTACTGTTTTTGCTTTAAATTCTCTTCTTCCTTGATGTCTTTGAAGTTGTATGGAACATGAGGGGGAAAATAACAATAAGTAACACTGCTTCATGTGAGACGCCCCTCATCAACCCCTGATGAGTAAATGAGAGAAACTGCAGTATATTATATACATGATTGTTCTAAATACAGCTTCATGTCAGATTTAACAAAGAAAGAGTTTTAATAAACAAGTGGTACAATTCAATGTCAATCCAACTTCACTTTGGATATCAAACAAAGAAAATATAAAGGTAAAGAAAACAAAAAATCGGTGCCTTTCTCCAGCAGTCAACAGGCGACCTGTATAATTACTTCATGTGGCTAATTACTGATAATTGCTTCTTTTGGTCATTATTTTAGTTTTGTCAGACCACAGGCCGTGTCCCCAAAAACAAAACCTTAGTTCCTGACTGCATTTGCAATCTGTATTCAGTGTTTTTCTTCTTATAGTTGCTTTTGGAGTCATTTATTGGCTTTATTGGCTTTTCAGTGTTGGTACAGGACACATTTTGTTGTGGTTAATGACAGTAAGCAACTTCAGCATAACGTCTTTTTCTTTAGTTCTGAGACGGACTGCAAATTTCTCCCCAGAACACGGAGACAGAACCAGTGTCTCAGTGTTCTTCCTTATTAGTATGATGCCTGACATTCTGACATTTCATTTAATTTAATTTCACTTTGGGATGAATAAAGTATTTTTGAATTTGAACTTAATTTAATTTCCACGGTGCTCATACTTTCACATAATTGTTTGAACCGTGGTGCATTGAGGCATCTGGACTTTGGACCCAAGTCTGATTCAGACTTGAGGAAGTCCACAATTCTCTTCCTGGTATCTTTTAATTTCCCACAAGGATGCAGAGCATTTGAGATACTACCTTTAAATCCATTCATTCAGTCCTCGACGCGGCCCTCGCAGGTTCGATTCCCGACCTGATGACCTTTGTCTTTATTGTGAATTTACCTGATGCCATATTTTCATAAAATGAAAATGTTGTCAAACTTTGTTGATGTGGATCAATGTGGATCTGAGACATATTAATGTTTTCACACATCTGCCCTTTAAAGTTAAAGGCACACCATTTCATCATTTTAGGAGGTTGATTATTATTTTTATTTTTTACTTTTGTTAGTCTTTCCTGTTTTATCCACAGTTTTCACTCAATGTCATCATTTATTTTTAAACAGTTATGAGGAGGCTTCACAAGCTACTGAGCAGGTTGTTGCTAGGTAACCAAAGAATGAGGGAATAAGTTGATGCCACCCACCTGGCATCAACTAGGTGGGTGGCATCACATGACCTGAGAGGTTTGAGCAGCTAAAACCTTTCCTCTCCCTATATCTCCCAGAATGCTGTGCGGTTCTGGATTGAAATTTAGTGAATATTCTGTATATTGAATATTGACTATTCTATCAGATGTATGATTTATTAATGTTGATCATCTGTCTATTGTGATATTGTTATAGATTTTTTTTGTCCAGCTCTAACAGCTACATTAAATTACTAAGGAATTTGGTGTCACCAAATGAGTTTTTACCCAGTGGTGACCAGGAGGGTTGAAAAGCATGAGTGTTTGGTACCGTCAAGCCATCACGCAGTTTTGGTCACTGTAGTGCTCTCAAATGAGTCCTGGGTCGTCTCCTGATCCACATAAATGTGGACAGCATAGAGTGTGAGTCCTTAAAGTAATTTAGACTGGGAGGGAAAGGTAGCAAAAAGAAAAGAAAGCTGATTTGTGGCAAAATGTTCATTTTAACTGAGAAGTCACGTGATCTCTCGGTTCTGACCAGTTTTGTAGTTCCGAGATAACAACATGAACGGACACTGTTGTGTTTCACATTCGTAGGCCTAAAAATGTACCTTTCTGTCTCTTTCTCTCAGTATTTGGTAATAAGGAAGCACTCAGTCACTTTGGTATACAATCGAAGAATATCAGTAAGTGTGTTTTCAGATGGGAGAAGGACTTCAGTTTATCTGTCTCTCAACTCTGTGTTGTAAATGGTAAAATAATTCCATGACATACCACTGTAAGTCGTGGGTTTATTGTTAATTCAAAGCTTAAATTTAAAGTTCTTTTGTTGTTTTTTTTGTTGTGAACTTGTATGTCTGGTTCGTGGCAGAAAAATGATTCTAACAAAACCCAACAAGCATTTCCATTCTTTGATTCATTTATCCATTTCTTTTCCCAGAGCTGTTTGGACAAAGCATGGCTTCTGTGGTTGTCGTTCTGCATGCCGAGCTGGGAAAACACTTGTTCCTTTTGTCATTTATCACATGAAAACCCGACATCTTTTCTTCGGAGGCTGTTCCTGTCACATAGGCCATCAGCATGTTTTATGTGATTTGCTGCGGCAGTCCTGATGTTTCCTATGAGCATGTTACTTAATATCTGCTCTGTGTGAAGATAACTTTGCTGAATCTGTCGCTATAGCTGCTAATCACATCTCCTCTTCCTGACCAGCTTACCACTGGGACACGTCTGACTGGATGCCCAGCACCAGGCTGTCCGACGCTGAGGAAGTGCAGACCTTCAGGTCACCGTCGGACAGCGACACGGTTGGCCTGGACTCTTCTCTGGGAGGCCCAACTCATGAGCTGGAGTCTGATTACTACCTGGGAGGTTATGATGTTGATAGTGACTACCCACTTCCACACGAGGAAGATTTCCTGAGCCAAGAGCAGCTCCCACCTCCGCTGCCGGGCGGGGAGGACTGCCCTGAACCCTGCACACCACTGCTGTCCAATGTGCCCATTTCCAAAGAGACCGTCCAGAACACAAGCAGCATAAGACATCCGGACTGCAGGCCTCACTTCCACCTCAGCCAGTATCTGCCCTCTCACCAGCTCCCCACTGGGAATGTACACCACAGGGACACCACTACACCAGTGGACCAGGCATCTCCAGTAAATGGGGACATTGCTGTCTCGTTAAATATGCACCTATCAGTTGGTACAGAATCAACGTGTCATTTGTCGACAACCTGTGTACTGGACTCCGAACATGGCAGAACGTGTGACGGCCTGAGCGAGGTTCGCCGAGGGGTGACCATTATCACTGACTCACAACAGCAGACTGAAGTGTGATTATGTGACTAACAGTTTGCAGAGAAGCCCCAAAAGAACAGTGCAGTGCTACTGAGATAAAGGGTCTTGCAGGAAGTCATGCTTCACTAACACAGAACAGGAATGACTTTAAAAACACATGGCACAATTACCGTCCTTCTGTCCAGTCGGACTCAGAAATGGACGTCTGTGTTGGGGAACAGAGATGTTTGTGTTCTGATTCTGAAACGTCTGTTTATGCCTGTATTTTTGTTTTTATCTCCTTATTGACTTTTTTTGTTTGTGATCTTAAACATGCCACTAGAACTACTGACCTGATTGGGGTTTGTTTCCTCTGCAGCTTGTTGGAAAGCACAGCAGCGAAATGTGATTTCAGGAAGAAAACGACTTAAACAAGTCTCATGACTGCACATTGACTTTTTTTATATCAACAGTGGAGGAAAATTGTTACGTTGCAGGTTAGTGTGAAGAAAAAAATGGTCTGCTGGCAACTGTTCCACAGAAAAGAAGAAACGATTAAAGTTTTTATTAGAGAGAAGACAAAGTGACTCCAGAGTGGGCATCATGTTAAACTAGAACATCTCTGAGTATTTAACATGGTTAGCACTTCTAAACAACAGGCTCCGTGGTAAATATAACCCAATTTGCTCTGAGATCTTCAGCACGCTGCAAATTCGACATGTTTTCTGATCTACCAAAATACTACATGAAGACATTTTTTTACTAAAAGCATTTAGCTTGTTGCTCCTCTGCAGAGCGGCGAAGATGGTCGGCAGACACCTCTTCTCCTCAGCTGGTGTCTCTTTTACGTCCCAAACATTTCTGAATGTGTTCATGTCTTCAGTTTGATCAAACTGCTCCTCCTGCATCAGCCTGACTGATCCTCTGCTTCATGTTGCAGAAATCTGCCAAACCAACGCGTGATGCATCAGAAACTACTGAGGAAAAACTCCTGACTAAGGGCGTGAGCTTACCCTCTCAGTAGCAAATCTGCAGCAAGCAGTGAGTGGTTAACTGAGCTGCCAGAATCAGACATGAAGGTTGATGTTGGATCAGATCGCTTCTGTTGAGAAGTTTTATAATCATCTGGGGATTTACTTGTACATGATAACAGAAGAGGAGTAAGAAAATGTAGAGAGGCTTCAATGTACAGATGCACTAAAAAACATTTACAAGAAAAAGCATAATGGACAAAGATGTAGGAATCAACATATTTTTGTGTACAGTAAGAGTAATGATGGGGTAAAGATACGGGTTGGAATAAAACCTCATTCAGGATGGATACCAAACGTTTGTTGAACCTCACTTCCCAGTGACCACTATGTTATGTCCAATAGTTTTCTTATGGAATGTGTTTGCTATTCTAGTTTTCTTTATCGGAGAACAAAACTCATACCTCAAGTCAAGTCACTTTGGCCCTGAAACTGCAATGCACTCCAACATTCCACTGCCAACATCATGTTTCCCCATTGCACATAACAGGTGTTTTTGTATCCCTTGTGAAATGTAGCAAGGACAATGTCCTAATAACTTTTCCGTTTGTAGTCCACCAGTATATTGAACATTTTGAGGGGAGTAACTGAGCCAAACATGGCATAGAGGTTGGACAGGTTCATGTGATATCCACTAAAACTCTTCTAGAATCCTTAGAACCTGGAATGAACACAGCAAAGACTGAGAGTCCATCATGTGGCTCCCTAATGGCTGAGGACACAGAGGATCCATCAGGTTGGAAAAAAAAAAGCTTGTGTTTTATGTTTTTGGGAGGATGTTTGTACAGTGTACATAGCTGACTGTTCAAATGGAGATTTTGTAGATATAACATTGCAGTTCTGAGCTGCCTTTGGTCTTTCGGTGTTTTGTTGGACTTTTATGCGAATGTGCCAAACCTGGTATATCAGCTGTTTCTTAATGATTTCTCCTCTGCCGTTTACGCTATGCTAAGTACTTTTTGCAATGTTTTTTAATTCAAGATGAATGTCATTTTAAGATGATTAATTAACTGTGAACAGTGTTACATTCAGAGAACAAATCTGTAAATATAAATACATTTAGTTCTGTTACAACATGATTACGGTTGTAAGGAGTCGTTTTGTACATGCCTTTGTAAGTTGAATGCTTATATTGGTTCATTTATTTCCTTTTTTCTGAGGACAGACAGCGTGAAAACTGCCTGTAACTGGCATACGTTTAAATAAACCAACAACTGCAATGCCTTTTCCAGGTCTGATAAAAAATTTTAAAAAAACACAAACAGAAGAGACCAATGTGACAGCACCACATTAACGGTCAGCATCGGTCATTATTGGTTCTTGTGATGTGTTTTAGCAGGAGCCTATTGCAGCTATCCCAGTTGCCAACAGGCAACATGTTGGGCTGCGTGGACCATCCCAGTCTACCACCAGGCATGTGTGATGACTGACATTAGAATTTTTAAAAATAGAGCAACGTTAATATAGTCAAAAAACATAACAAAAACTTTTTACCTCATAGTACAGAGAATGATTATTGCAATAACTTTTGGTCAATAAAAAAAAAATTGAGAAAACCTCAGAGCCCATTGGCTTGGACTTCCCAGTTGTAATTTTCCAGTTTCCTGAAGGTTACTGTTCGTGTTCATGAGGAGTCAGTTTTCCTACACATATCTTGACATTGAACTCACCATTACAACTAAAGATTTTCCAGAACCTAAACTCAAAGGAATTCCAGTGTTTGGTTATGCAGGAATGATTACAAATGTTTGTAATAATGTTTTAGACGAGTCATTTCAACCATTTTTTTAAATAAAAAGTCTTTATTTAAACAAGAAGGTTGTAGGAACTCCATACATTCACAGATATTTGGAAACATCAGAATACATCTCTGCGAGGCAGAATTGAGTTTACCCATTAACAAATATATAAAACATGTCTGCTTTGAATAGGCCATATTACTACAAACTATTAGAACTGCCAACCATTTTAGAAAAAAAAAAGACAAAAAGAAAACCTTTGGCATTTGCAATGTCAGGATGAGTCTGATCATCACTATATACTACTAAAACACCAGGAATACTCTGAGGAAACTTTCACTTCACTTTTCCTTTTTCACATCTTATGAACAACAAGCTTATTTTTTTTCAGAGGCGCTGATTTTTCCCCTCCACCTTAAAAATGTTGCTTGATTTGTCAGCAGTTTTCATGGTGGATCTGGATCCTGCTTTGGGCGGCAGGTATTGCTTTAGTAGTACAGACACGTGATTGTAGCAGAACTACCATGGACCACCTGATGCATACAGTAAAGGTTGAACAGTAAGACATGTGGGCGACGTTTTCACATAACAACAAAACGACCAAAGTAAAAGAATTTACAAATGTACAAAACCCAAACCAGAAGAAGCACGATTTAGGAGGAACATTATGAAAGAAACCTCCGGACTCAGTGGACATTTCTAGTTTAATGGAAACAAACTGGATTATAAGATAAAGTGGAAATGTAATCTGCAGAGTGGAAGCATGGTTCCACCCGGGCAGGAAACAACTGATATGTTGATGTACAAAACTTCTATTAACATGAATACTGATGGTTTCAGAAAGGATCAGCATCTGCACCGTCATCAATAATCAAATCTAGGTTCAAACAGCCGATACTGTGAAGCACCAGTCAGTTCAAACCAGCAGATGTTTGTTGCGTTGAAGCCGATTGAGTCAGAACATTCTGACCTGTGAAGTGGCTCGGTCTGCGATTAGAACCAACATGGCTTGAAGAGCAGAAGCAAAGTGACAACAGGATCACCAAAGCTGTAGTGTTTAGAATCCAGATGCTGCGAAGGAAATACTGCCAGGGAAAAAAACATCCAAACTTATTTAAAAAAAAAATGTTTTTAAACTTTTCAGTGTGCATGTAGATGAGAACTACATCTCATCTATGTAGTTCTCATCTACATGCAGATGTATTTGTTTTCCAGGCATTTGTTTTCCAGGGTCTGTGTGGTGGTGTAGACAGGAGCTGATAGCTCCATGCCGCAGACAGAAAATTAGAGATGACAGACATTCAAGGCAAGCACCACTGCAAGGCCTCTTCTTTAAGTGCATCAGCCATTTCAAGTTAGAGCACAGCAGGAGTCGCTGCAGCTGGTTGAACCGGACCTCCATGTTTCCGAGCAGCAGACGGACACTGAAGAGAGAGGGCGAGCAGAAGCATCCCAACCCAACGGCGGAGCACCGCGTCAGTACGGTCAGCTTCTAATAAATATGTACAACATAGAATGCTGAAGGATCGACTCAGACGTGGCTCAGAGTTATCAGCAAACCTGAACGCATCTCTGTTGAACTGCATCACTGGGTTTCCTCAGTGAACAGAGGATCTAGAAGTGTTGTGTTTTCCTTTTCTTTTTTTTTTCTCTTTTTTTTTAAATAAGGTATTCATTGGTTTGTCAGTGTGCTGAGCTGTAGAGGGGCCTCAGATCACTCTGTAGGTCAGAAAGTCCTGGAGTGGAGTAGGGATGGCTAAAGCCTCCACCTGCTGGGTGGTCAGCACCCTCCGGAGGGCCATCCTGCACATGTGCTGCAGACTGGCGATGCTGCGGGGAGCCTCCCAGAAGTGGACGCTTCCATCACGAGTCCTGAAAACAAATTAGACAGTTGAGCCCAGAAACGAAAGAAAAAAGGCAGAAGAGTTGACAGCAGAGAGTCTGTGTTCTGGTCTTACCCAGCAGCAAGGACACTTCCTTCAGCAGAAAAGGCACAGCAGAGGCCATTCGATAAGGAGGCTATTGCCTGAGGAGCCCTCTCTTCAATACTCCAGAAACGAACAAACCTGGGCAGAGAACAAAGAGCCTGCAGTCAGACCTGCACTGGGACACTTTGGATGAAACACTACAGATCAGATAACTCAAACCGAATGGAGAAGAAAAACTTTGAGCTTTAGAAACAATCCATCAGGCAGGATGTTCTGGATGTGTCCAGCAGACTCAGATAAAAAATAGCTAGAAAATAAAAAAATTTGGTATGTGATGAGAGGCTCTGAAATTAGATTTCATAAAAACTGGAAATATTTTATGATTTTTTTTTTTTTTTTTTTTCAATAAACCCTCAACAAAGGTCCAGGAATAGCAGACCTTTGACATTTTGGCTGAGAAGTGGATCTATAAACCTTGACATTGTTTTTTGCATGGTCTGTTTGTTGGGTGGGTTTCTTTTTTCTTCTTTCTTGTTGGAATTGTGATTTTAATTTTATATAATGTGAAAAGCATAATAAATATATTAAACCTCTAAAAGTAGCTAGAAAAGATGCAGAACATTCGACACCCTGAGAAGCATCAACAAACATTTTTGCCATCATTTTTATTCCTACAACTGCTCTCTAGAGTTCTTTAAATATCAAGTGAATGACTCTTCTACACTCGCCACCATTCCTCCTTGTGCTCCTCATTTTGACCTCAACATGGTTAGAGGCAACAGCTCAGCCATGTGGCTGATCCACTCTGTGTGTTCTGGTCTCCTCTCAGTGATTCTGTCCTTACCTGTCATCAGTAATGCTGGCGATGTGGCGGCCATCGGGGCAGAAACTCACAGAGCGAACCCAGCGGTCATTTGACCCTCCAGCAAAAATGGGTGATGGAGGGGGGAAGAGATGGCTGTGGAGGAAGACAGTGGGACTTAACTGTTGAGATTTGCATGCACATAAATGAGTTTGTGGTTATGAGTGTAATGGTTCATAACGACAACATGCTAACTGCTCCTCTCTACTGTCCAATGTACACAAGCTGTTTCTTGTGGTCTGAATGTAAGGTAGGTAAGGTCATTTTATTTATATAGCACATTTTCAGCAACCAAGCAGTTCAAAATGCTTTACATGAATTAGGAGGAAATACAAACAACAACAAACCAAAAGAAAGACAAAAAGGTAAAAATATAAAACTATATATTGGTTCCCCATGTTTAGTAAGAATAAGTAGTCCATATTTTATAAACTAACAGAGGTTTCTCTGGTTCTGATAAAACTAGATGTTGGTTCTCCATGTTTTGTAAGATTACTGAGGTATAAAACTAAATGTTGGTTCTAGTTGTTCTGGGTTGGGTTCTAGATTTGAACAATATAAACCTAAATGTTGTTTCTCCGTGTTTGAGTTTTGTTCTGGGTTGTTAAGTAGATCTTAAGTTTGTTCTATATTTGTAAACTAACAGGAGTTTCTTCAGGTCTTGTTCCGATATTAAAAGTATAAAACTAAATGTTGATCTAAGGCAGTGCTTCTCAATTCCAGTCCTCAGGCCCCCCTGCTCTGTTTTAAGATAAGATAATTTTATTAGTCCCCCATAGGAGAAATTCATCTTGGAAGCAGGGGCAGAACTGCAATACAACAATAAAAAAAAAAAAAAAACATCCATAGGGACAGTGACCATGAATAAATACATAAGAACATAAAAAACATAAAAGCAAAGTGACAGAACAGATCGGCAGTACATCCCCATACCCATTTCCATTCACATACAATACAACCTCTACATGCTACCCTTGGTCATCGTCTGGTCCTCCTATTACTCTGTCCAGGCCCCGCTAGTCTGCCATTTAACAGGTTAATGGAGAGTGGTACAAATGAATGTTTCAGACGGTTATATTTGCACAGGGGAACCCTGAA
>CAEFZX010006241.1:0-15043 GCA_903066825.1 Alfaro cultratus | reverse complement strand
ACACCTAGGGAGAATTTAGAGAGACCAATTTACCTAACAGTCATGTTTTTGGACTGTGGGAGGAAGCTGGAGTACCCAGCATGCACAGGGAGAACATGCAAACTCCATGCAGAAAGACCCCGGGCCGGGAATCGAACCCAGGACCTTCTTGCTGCAAGGCAACAGTGCTACCAACTGCGCCACTGTCCAGCATTTTTTGCAATTGAGCCAAATTTGAGGTATCCCATCATAAAGGGATTCAATAATCATTGTCGCCAACAGGCTGCATCGTATTACTGCAACAAGCTGGGATTTGAGCCGCTGGCTTACCAAGGCCTGGAGACGGGCAGCCGTGATGTGGCGTCCCACGCAGTGAAACAAGGGAAGGTGAGGAGAACCTGGAGGAACATCACACTGCACCACAAAAAATAAGATAAAATGAAAATCAATAAATGTTTGATGGATAATTGAAGGAGCATTAATGATTTCACCACAATTAATGAATTTATTTTGATCCACTCACAAATCTGTCCTAAGAAAGACTGGTTGGGATTATGAAACCCTGCAGCAGCTTTGTCAGGAGAACTTTAGCAGATTCTGTTTTGTAGATCTGCACAGAAAAGATGAAGGTGAAGTCAGATGAAGGAATTGCTTTTATCTTGTTTCTGTTTTCTCTGTTTCACAGATCATTTATGTCTTCTCCTCTGCTCTGAATCCTGGTAACAAAGGTAAAGCACTGATCAAGAATCGTGACATTTTTTAAGTCCAGGATCGTCCTTTTTAAATGTTACTGGTGTATGCAAATCAAACTACTGTTTGTTTGTTTGCTGCAGTTTTTAGAACATCTTGAACATTTGAGTAAAAATTTTAATCTGAAGAATCTCAAATAATAACTGGGTTATTATTTTACGTTCCAGAAATTATGAAACAGGAATCTTAAAACTGACTTCTGATTTTCAATTTGCTGTACAGCTGATTTCTTTTAAAGTCTGTATGGCCTGGTCTTTTTAACTAAATGTGGATTTGTTATAGCATAGTTTGCAAATAATAGGATTTTGGCTTAAATCCTGTTATTAAATTTTTTTTAAGAAGTTTTAGTGATTTGGTTTGTATTTTATCCAGTTTTATTTTTTCCATATTTATTCGCACCATCAAAACTTGACTTTTCAAGAATGTGTAGAAACCCTGAATATAAAGGCTGATCCTATGTGGCTAATAAAAGCGTCTTCTTCTCCAGAGATGGGGGACCATCTGGTGAAACATGGGGATGGAGTGAAAGACATTGCATTTACAGTGGAGGACTGTGACTTCCTGGTTCAGGTAACGCAGCAGGTTTTGCTACCCAAATGTTTTTTAAATCTCTTTCAGGGTAAACATAAAAGTCAAACACCCTCAATCATGCATTTTATTTTTTTACAGAAAGCCAGTGAGCGAGGGGCAATTATTATCAAACAGCCTCACACTCTGGAGGACAAGAACGGGAAAATCCGGCTGGCTGTGCTTCAGACGGTACGTTGAGCATTTTTTTAAATTCAAACCCAACATTTTAGTCATTATGATGCTTCCTGTAAGAAATAAATCATCTTTTAATTATTTGCGCTGCAGTATGGAGATACCACCCACACGTTTGTGGAGAGGAAAGGATACAAGGGATTGTTCCTGCCTGGTTTCCATCACCCTCTGTTCAAAGACCCTTTACTACCCAAACTGTGAGTAGGCATCTTGCTTTAAAATATAACACACACACATCCCTGAATCAGAGCCAAAGATTGAGTTTTCCTTCTGTTGCTTTGCAGACCGAGTGGAAAACTGGACTTCATCGATCACGTTGTGGGAAACCAATCAGATGATGAGATGGTTCCAATTGTAGAATGGTAGCGATGGGTCGCATCTTAATTTGTCATAACTCGACGAGGTGGCGGTCTGCAGAAATCCACATTAGGGGAAGGGGCTTTTGGGGAGAGATTACGCAACTCTCCTTTTCTGGCACGAACCAGGCATCTGGATGACTCTGCAGTTTTAAGAGGGGCTTCAGTGGTTCTTCACATATGGAACTGGTTTTTATCCCCATTATTCAGAGAAGGGCTGAAATGAGGCAGTTCTCTAAATGAGCAACCTCATTGGTTGATTCAAGTCTTACAAGCTTTAGTTTTTTTATGCATGTTCCAGTGGAAAACAGAAGCTACATATTTGAAATCATTTAACAGAGGAGGTAAAAGGGAACTGTGTCTAACGTCTTGTTTTGTTGTGCTCTTTGTATGAAGTTTGGATTTGCATTTCTAAGGATCTCAGTCGTTGGTTCCTGGTCCAACAGGTATCAGAGGAACCTCCTCTTTCACCGCTTCTGGTCGGTGGACGACAAACAGCTCCAGACAGAATTCAGCGCCCTGCGCTCCATCGTAGTGGCGAACTACGAGGAGACGGTGAAGATGCCGATCAACGAGCCTGCCATGGGGAAGAGAAAGTCTCAGATCCAGGCATGTGTACTGAAGTCGGCTCTGATTAAAAGCAAACAAACACGAATATGTGGATTTAAAGTTCTTTCCTTTCAGGAATATGTGGAGTACTACGGAGGTCCAGGAGTGCAGCATATCGCCATGAACACGTCAGACATCATCACATCAGTAAGACTACAACTCTGAGTTGTATGAAATCTATATTAGCCAGAAAGACTAACTATTAAATCCAATTTACTGTTAGATTCGCAACCTGAAGGAGCGAGGTACGGAGTTTATGTCAGTGCCAGACACTTACTACGATCAGCTGAGGGAGAAGCTGAAACATTCAAAGGTCAAAATCGTCGAGAACCTGGACGTCCTGCAGGTCAGACCTACACCTGAAGACAACTGGGTGACTTGTGTCTATGTTTAGTTATGCTGAACAGATAAACTGTTCTTTCTAATCTTTTTATTTCCAGGAACTGAAAATCTTGGTGGACTATGACGACAAAGGTTATTTACTTCAGATCTTCACCAAGCCAGTTCAGGACCGTCCCACGGTTTTCCTGGAGGTCATTCAGAGACACAATCACCAGGTGAGGGATAGCCCTGGGAAACCCATTACTTAGCCTACTGAGCACAGAAAATAATTATAAACTGTTCATTTTCCTCTCCAGGGCTTTGGTGCAGGAAATTTCAAGTCTCTTTTTGAAGCCATTGAGGTAGACCAGCATGCTCGGGGAAATCTGACCATCCTGACGCCAAATAGAGACACAAAGAGCATATGAAGCAACCCATTAATTGTCTTTGCAACTTAAAAAACCCAAGAATTATTCATAACAAGTAGTACTGCTCAAGTTCCCAGTGAGTTACTCCGTCCAGTCTCTGATAATAAAATGCACATTGAGCATTTGAGTAATTCTCGGGATTTCTTTTTTTTTCTTCTTATGCTTAATCACTTTTTGTAGGTCTTATCCATTTTGGCAGTATGGAAATTTCTATTTGGCAAATCTCCCAAATGTGTATTTTAAAAAGAGAAAGTTGAAGGTCCTAATGTGGATTTTTACTCCATAAAATATTTACAGGCTTGACTCAAACCATCAAGAAGAATATGCCGCTGTTGTCATTTTGGCACAATTTCACCAAATGTGCCCAAAATTATGCCAAATGGTTATTTCACCTCATATAAAAGGGAATCAGGTATTATGCATTATTGTAGCACTCTCTCAAGACATTTACCCTGTATCTTCAAAATATGTAATTGTGCACGTCATGAAATCACTAGAAAAAGTAAAAAAATCAGCTGATCTGGATCCTTTTGGTTCCATTTAATGGAACTTTATTACAAAAAAGAGGTGAAAACGTTTTTCAACTGTTGACAAAACTTTGTCAACAAATGTGAGGGGAAAAAATGATCAATAAAAAACTGTGCAAACTACTGTTGAAAAAATATTATGAGTACAAGACTATAAACAAATGTGCAAGTATAAAGGCAAGAAGCTATATATAAGCAGTCGCAAAATAAACAAATATAAACACTCTACAACCTGCAGTGATGCGATTTGAAACAAGTTATGTTGCAAGTGAAACACAGTAATGGGAAGGAAAGTTCATCGCTAAGTTTCCTAATTGCAATATAGTAAATTATTTCCAAAAAGTAGCACAAGATTCCTCGTTTTCTTCCTCCTCTACTTGTTCAAACTCCAGTTTTGTACGGTGGCCTTGAGGTGCAACCACTTCCTTTCTAAAGCTTCCAAAACGACGAGTTTCCTCTTCTGCGCCTTATGTATTGTTACTCAACGCAAAAGCTACAACCGGAAAGATATCTCCTAAACAACCCGCTCAAAGAATCAAGTGTCGACTGTGCGTAAAGCTACCCATTACCTGTTACGTACGGAAATTACGTCACTGGACAGCGTCTCAAAAAGTCGGGGTGATGAGTCGTTGGAAAGGTGAGAGCCTCCAGTTTCCAATTATGTCGATACAAATCTGGAGTGGTGAGATAAACTAGCGTCTTGTCTGTAGCCTATAGGTAGATTCGGCAATGCCTGATGGAGCTTTAAATGTCCTCACGTGTTTAGAATCATAAAATCAGAAGTATTTGTGCAAAAATTATTTTGGGGACTTGTTTTTAAAAACATTAAAAACACTTTCTGCGTGTTCGACTTTGTTTATTTAACATATTTAACATGTGTACAAAACCACGTGGCATATCAAGAGCCAAAAATACATCAGTTTGTACATTAAGGCACACATAAAAGCAAAACATGAAAACAATGTCAGACGTCAGAAAACAAACATACATAAAATGCATTTTACCAGATTTTACACATGGTACAGTTTATTTAGCTGATTGTTTCAAAGCATACAGAGATAAACTAATGGTCCAAATACTTCTTTCATTCCTTTCTTCATCAAATTTAAAAGCTTTTTCTTTACTGTGCATAATCAACCCGTCTGAAGTTTTTAGCAACTGTTCAGTTGTAAACAGCAGCTATGATCCGGTGAGAGAGCATTTCAGGACCCCAGAGGATTTTTGCATAAGGAGAGTTAATTAGAGATCAGTTCAAGGATCCTCTGCAGCTATCGGCTCCACAAAGACAAGGAATCTTTGTGTCTTCAATGGGAAACTTGTAGTCATATGTAATTTCTTCATTGACGCTAATCGGCTGCCGGGAGTAAATCACAATCTTCTTCTGAGACTCCACTGTGATGATCTTTGCATAACAGTTAGGCTGTAAAGATAACAAAGACATCAGAAAATAATATTTTAATTGTCAATACAATGTAAAGGTATTTAATAATCACTTGTTGCATCTAGAACCCGCTATGTACCCACATTACAGCTGTGGTTGATAAACCTTGCTAAGTTTCCATATTTGGTTGCATCAATGATGGCGTCCTGGTCGACGCGGAACAAATAGCTGCTTCCGATGCCTTCCTCCTCATATCTCTGCTCCCTCATGTCTGCAATGACCTACACAGAGAGTGTGATGATACACTGCTGCACTTACACCACTGGAAACTACCAAGAACAACCAGAGGGTCCCTGAGAAACTTCTCAGAAAAAAAAAAAAAAACATTCAGTGGAAATGATTAAACATCTGTCAGATTAATTTATCTGATTGTTTTTACCTGTCTGATGAGCTGCCCCACATATTCAATCACCATCTCATCTGCTGCTATGGGCTCCATGGCAAACAGGCCCCACTCATGGATTAAACTCCGACTGAAACGAATCCTCTTCTTTCGAAACTAACAGAAAATGAAAGGATTTAGACTACAGCTCAACACGCCACCAATGCTTTGGTTACATTTTACTGCTGTGTGGAGGGCAAATATCTACATCACCTTCTGATGAACCAAAGTAATAAAAGCTAATTTTATGCATGGCTAATTAACACATACAAATGTTTATTAACCATAAATACAGAATGAACGATACATTTTCTGCAGCTTTCTGTAACACTCAGCAATTCTAATTATATTCTGATATTTTTTTTCAAAATAAACATCTACCAAACTCATTCAGTGATATGATTATTTGAGAACTGCTGTGGATAAAATTGTCTCAGGATGACAGCCTAAAAACATACACAACGAGAAGTTGGGTTTATGATTAGTGCTTATTGCAGCGTTCTTCATATCAAGACAGTGTCAAACAGAAAAATAGGACTTAAACAAAAACCTCATGTTTGGAGCTTATCAATTTTACATTTCTAATTCAGTCTTCTAAAGACAAGTGATTTCATGGCCTTAATTACTCATTTCCATCAGTTAAACAATTGTTTACCTTCAGCTGGTTGAACTTAACCAGGTCGCTATAGCAGCTGAAAGAGGACAGCAGGCGGCGCTGTTCAGACCTGAAGTCAGATCCAGATCGCAATGAAGTGGGTTGCTGTACAGGAATGCATAAACCCTGTGAAGGAACACCTTGACCTTTAATAAAACAGGCTCTACACAGAGATTAGTGCATTTTGTCATCCTTTCCTCCCTACCTGATCCAGTGCAGAGTGAAGGTCAGCAGGAGGCTTGGTGTTTAGGAGATATTTTATCTTGTCCTTCCTGCTGATTCTGTAGAAACCTTCACTGCGAGCGCAGCCTGTCCTGTGGACTGGCTGCCCCTGGCTTTCCTCGCTGCTAGACGTCGGGACCTTAGTCAGTAAACAGGAGTTAAGGAAAGGAAGCAAAGATTGCGTATACAGTGGCTTCAATAGGTATTATATTCCTTGAATATTTCAATTTTTCACTCTACTGTCTAAATATTGATTGTATTGTATGTGAATTTCATGGGAATAATACAAATTAGTGAACAATTGTGAAATGGAAAGAAAAAGAATAATGGCTACCAATATTTTTGGGGGAAAAAGACTTTGTGACACTTCTGGCACTTTGTGCTTGTAGCTGGAAACAATTTGAAAAAAATCAAAGCAGTGCACATATTTTACAAAATTATGACATGTACTTTTTAAGCATTTCTATAGTTAATTGGGATTTAAACACATTTCTTTTAAATGAATATTTGAATTAACATATCTAATCTCTATAGTGCATCTGTGATCCAGCACTATAGAAAACAAAAAGGATATGAGGATGAGGAATCCAGAAAGTGTCACTGAGCCACCCAGCACTGTTATCCTGCTCCTGCAACCTTTCATAGGTACTCTGCAGATGTCTGGCATCCTCTTCATCCAAACCGTCCCTACAGATGTTATGAAGGATATTATACTCCTCACATTGTGAACGTCTCCTCAGGCGATGATGTTGACATGACCAATTTATTCCCTTAGACAATCTTTGACGAAGACGGGCCCTCTTTCTCCGCCTCAGCCTCCTCCACAGTTTTTGCCTCGATGAGGGTTTGGCATCGTTATAAAGCCCCGGCATATTCTCCAGTCCCCGCAAGGGTTTTGTTCTCACACCTGAACCTATGCGTACACGGTTTCCATCGGCAGAGTCAAACGAAGATTCAGAAAGACTGGATGGAGAGGATATAGGGAGGGGAGAAACACGATGAAGGCTGTCATGTAACGAAGGAAGAGACATCTGTGTCTTCCTCCTGTGGACAAAGTCTCTTCTAGGTAAGAAGATGTCCCTTCCCGGAGTTTTTGGGGGAGTGATATACGGATTGCTCGACAGTGGTAGAACATCTGGAGGGCTGCAGAGAGGTGAAAAAACTGTGTTTCCCTCAAAAGTTGCGGTCGTTTGACCAATTGTTGACATACTACTGTAAGTCCATCCACCGCTTTCCTCCCTCCCAGGAGTTTTAGGCTTTTCCTCGAACGATGGGTAGGAAGCAGGTGGGAAATGGGAAGAAGCTAGAAGAATATCACCACTTGCTGGGGAGAGAGACATGACTTCACTGGCTTCATCCGAGTCTAAATCGATCAGTTCGGCAGTGATCCCCTTGCCTGGTGTGGGTGGCCTCTCCACTTCATCCAGAGGTGCTGGAGACGCCGGTTTGCTTTTGATCAGATTGTCAGGGTCACTGTCCACCAAGCTGCCGGTGGGAGTGAGAGGCCTCAGGTCGTCTATGCCCTCCGCAGACTCTGGAGTCCATGCACGGCGTCTTGTTTGCACACAGAGATCTGACTCCGCTGAATAACCAAAGAAGAAAACAGATTTACTTATGTTCAATCAAGAAAACTTCTACTCATTAAGGTTTGAGAAAAAGCAGAATCTTGGAAAAGTTACCGCAACTTTAGAAAAAAAAAATACAAAACACTCTGAAACAATTACCTTCCAGTCCTATAGGTAAAATGAGCTCTGAGTCTGAAAGCTCACAGTGCTGGATTTCCACCATGGAGTCCACATCGCTGCTCTCTTGGAGGCCAGCTGTACAGTTCTGCTCCATCTGATCTCTACGGCGTGACTCTAACCAGTCCTCCAAGTCCAGCTCCAGCTGAGCTCCAGGTGTTAGAGGAGCAGAGGGAGTCACAATGAGCTCCAGCTCCACCGACTCTTCATCAGAAGATATCACAATGCATTTGTCATCGCTCCTGTTATCCACCTCCTCCTCCTCCGTGTCATCATGTTGTGAACTGAGGTCGGAAGACGAGTCAAAGCTTTCTGAGGACTCCGACGAGTAATCACGTTCTTCTGAGGTGCTGCTCTCTGATAATTTCTCTGCAAATTAAGATGAAATTATTGACTAGTATGTGATAAGTTAAGATATTTTTTGTGATGCAGCGTAATGACCCTTTAACAAACCTCTTCCAAGGCGCTGTCCCTCGGTACTAGTCTGGCAGACAACAGCATCTTCATCTTCAAACCTTTTCTGCACTGATGTCCTTTCTTCACATTGCTGACCAACATCATCTCCATCATCTCTGCCAGACTAATTAAAGCATATCTTATATGCCACAGTTTTATCAATTTCAAACTTAACAGTTTAAGATATTGATGCAAAAACACAAAATCTTAGAAAATATACCTCTCTAGTTTCAAGTGCAAATATCTTATTAAACTTGAAATAAGGCACAACTAATTTACAAAAAAATTTTCAACAAGATATAGGAGCTTGTTTTAAGTCCATAATCCCTTAACATTGATTTAAAAAGTACTAGTTCAATTGGACAATTTTTTCACTCATAACATGGAAAAAATGTTTTGTTGTTTGTGGAAAAATCTGCCAGTGGAAATAGAGCTTTTTAAAAATCAATATTAAGAAATTATTTACTGAAAACAAGCTTCTTTATCTTGATGAAAAGTTTATTTTAAGCTAGTTTTGTCTTATTTCAGGTGTACTAAGATATTTGCACTAAAAACTAGAAAGAAAACACTTGCTAAGATTTTGTGTTGTTGAGTTCTTATTAAATGACATCAGGACGATATTCTAACAACAGATGCACTAATCAAAATGTTAACTTCTGATTTCCACGTTTTGTAAATCGGTTGACTTAATCAATTTGATAAGTACAGTATAAGAAAGTCTAAACAACAGTATTCAAAATATGTAAGAGTTCATTAATTATTTATATTACAAACACAGACAAGATCAGTGCAGTGGTGGCTGGTAGAGATAATGTATCACATAATCACTGATCAAAAAGAAAATTGTATTTCCGAGTTTCCGCCCAGCCAGGCAACAGTCACTGCTGCTGAAAATCAGCTGATTCCTCATCATGGATTTATAGGTTCTTCTCTAATTATAAGAGATAATTTTATTGCCTACTCTAATTACTTTACAAGCATTTACCATAAGAACTGGGATAATAGCCTCTACTTGGTCTGACATCTGGTGGTTATCATTATGTGTATTGTCTTCGTCCTTCTCTTCATCATCACTGTCCAGCTCCAGAGGTCTGGCATGTCTGCGTTTGGCTGCGTTTGATTTCTCCACATCATCATCCTCCTGCTGCAACTTTAAAGCTGAAACAAATATTTGGACACAGCTTGGTAAAAGGGTAATGTTCTAGTCTGGTAACAAGAAGATAAAAAAAAAAAAAAAAAAATACTACAACCTTTCTGGGTAGAACTTGACTGGTTTTCTATTTCCTCTGATCGTTTTCTTTTTACCTGTATAAAAAGTGTTTCAGCATGAATAATTCATTCACTCTGCAGTGGTATAGCAGTGTGTCTAGTATTGGAAAAATATTTTACCCTGAATGAAGGCAGAGGAGGTTTTTTGCCCTTCTCACTATTATGGCTGAGGAGATTCATGACACCTGGTGCTCCACTTTTCACAGGAGAAACCTGGACCTTGAACAATAAAGTGTACACTCATGATGCAAAAATGTATTTGCTTGTAGGGTTGCAACTATTATTATAGTTCTCGATTAATCTATTGGCTGTTCTGACGATTTATAGATTAATCAGATAAAAAAAGTTTTGGCACCTTCTGCAGATTTTTCACTTTAACCTTTTTATACAATATCAGAAATACATCTGTAGACTATTTTTAGAGTAACCCACTAACAATGGGATCACAGAAGGTGCCTAAAAGGAGATTATTTTTTTATAGCATTCGAACCGGGTGAAGCTAAAACGAGGCAACTTGAGGAGTTTTGGATTGAATATATTTAAAAAAGTTTTTTATCTTAAAATCAAAATGTTAAAATTTTTGCAGTTTTGGCTTAATCTTTCAGCAATGTTTTTTTTTGGGAGGAGGTCTGTGTACCTCCACACAATTAATCAATTAATAAATTAGTTGAGGGTTAATTGAATAATTGATTCATCATGATTAATCCAATTAACTGAGCCCTATTTCAGCCTTGTTTGCTAGACACACAAAAAAATTTACCCAAATCAATTCATCAGGGCATTAAACTTAAAATACAACAAGCAAACCTTTTTCTTCTCTTGACAGTCCCACCAGTCCTCAAACGCCCTAAAGGCCACTCCTTCAATCGTTCTCCGAGTGATGTCTTTCCTGATGACGGATTTCAGCTCATCCATGAGAATGTCTAAAACCTTCTCCACTGTTATCTTATGGCGGTGTTCCTGTGCAGGACTGTAGTTTGGTGGTGGCACGAAGGGGTTAAAAGAGGGAAAAGGCGAGGCGAGCCAGGGAGGTCGAGGGAACGGGAAAGGTGGTGCGCCCCCGAGCCTCGGAGGTAATGGTGCTGCAGGCTGTACAGGTACAGGGTATATAGGCAAAGGAGGTGGAACAGCTGGGGGTCCAGGTAAAGGTGGAGGAGGAACCAGAAAGGTTGGCGGAGGAGGAGCAACGGAAGGAGGAGGTTGTATAGGAGGAGGTGGGATGGGGATGCCCCGAGGTGGAATCCAGCCTGGAGGTGGGATGGGGATGGTGCCATTTGGTAAGCGAGGAGGAACAGGAGGAATAGGTGGCGGGAAGGGAGGGATAGCGAAAGATGCTTGTGGAGGATGTGAACATCTGACTGAAACTGGAGGAGGAGCTATGGGGAGACTGGGTAGAGTGGGATTAGCGAGAGAAGCTGCAGAGGGAGATTTAGGGAATGAGGATGAGTCTTTTGCTGGTAGCAGAGATCCAGATTGGAAAGTATGTGGAAGATGTATATCTTTATCTACAGCACAATGTTCCTGAGGAACAAACAAAAACAACATATAACATAAATATTACAAATGCAAATAAAATAGTTATTTTAGTAGCTACATGATATGGCGCCTTGAAAAAGCTATCAGGCTAGAACTTTGTCTTGTCACATTTTTGTGGTAGACCAACATGAAATTACATGTTTGTAAAGGAGAGCAAGAAGAATCTGTAGTTTAATTTTTTAAAATGAAAATCTAAGGGGTACACATTTGTGTTCACCCCCCTCTACTCACATACCCCTAAAAAAAATCTAATGTATAATGAATAATAATAATGAATAATAATAATGAAGATTCCCTTCAGAAGAAACTGCGTGCCCAGCAGCTCTGTGTAATTTGATCTCAGAATATCCCAACCTTTGGAGATCTCAATGAGTCCTGTTCAATCAATCATCCAAAAATTAAAATGATACCAGTTACCACATGGTAACTGGTCAGAACTGATGGAAACATGGAGAGAGGTAAATATAGGACAATCCAGGGGGAAAGAAAATACAGCCAGGGCTCCAACAGAATAGCCTACAGTCCCTTATAGCTGGCTACTGTCTCCAGACCTAAATTCAATTTTGTAGCAAAGCTTGATGTGATTGATCTTTAGTGCTTTGCAAAGACAAACAGGCTATAAAGAACTTGTTCATGGGGAACCTGAAAAGAGTATAAAACCTTTAGCGAGGCGTCGTATCTGAAATGCTCATGCAGAAAAATAGAAAAATTACCTTTGAGGATGAAATCCATGGAGGTGTTTCAGTGTCTTCCTGCTGTGTTACATGAACTCTGCTTTCTGAAGGTTCAGACTCAGAGGGAGAGGGAGACTGAGAGTTTGCTTCCAGAAACAAAACAGCTCGATTGGTTTCATCCTCCTCGTTTTCAACGAGCAGCGATGAACTGATATTCCCCACATCGTGGCAGGGGCGATGGTGGCTGCTGGTTGAGGAGTCATTAGGTGACAGAGAGCAAAAAAGCAAATCCTCCGAGAAAGCACACTTAGGAGTGCAACGACCGGATGCAGGGCTGTCTGGAGAGGGTTCATCAGCTTTTGAAGTTTTATTATCCAAGAACAAAGCATCAGAAATCTGACTGTTTATCAGTAAACTTTCAATGCGGGAGTCCAAACTCCCCACAGTGGGCTGCTGCTCTCTGTGTGGGAAGTTTAGTGCAGTTTGACTGTCAGCTGTGAAATGAATGCTCCGGATGCTGACAGCGTTGTGCGAGAAAATCACAGAAGAAGAGCTACCCGTGTGTTCTGACTGCTGAAGACCGGAGGCAGGACTGCAGGGGGGCTCCTTGTAGGATGAGCACTTCGCTTCGTCATGCCACACTGTGAGCTGCTTCTGATTCGAGGGCGGGTTCAGAGGCTGCGGCTGGCTACTCTTAAACAGAAGGCTGACATTTGAAGGCGGGCGAGATCCCCTGTGATGCCTCACGGGTCTAAAACGGCAAAGCGCTCGTCTTAAATGTTTATGAAGACTATAGCTGGAAGGCTCTCCCTGGAGGACAGGAGTCGCCTGAAGGCTGGAGTAGCAGGAGTCCTGGGAGAGAGGAGTCGCAGACAGGCAGGGAGTGTGGGGGGTTCCCTGAGATTGTGGCGTAAGGCCCAGACTGCAAGGAGTGTCCCCCCAAATGCTGGAGTAGGCTGTGTCCAGGGAGAGGGGTGTGGCAATGCTGGCAGGGCTGGAGGCATTTCCTGACTGCTGAATGGCTGTGCTGGTCTACAATAGGAGGGACAGATGAGGGAAAGCAACATGAAGCCAAAATGTTATTTAGCCTCTGGTAGGGCTGGGCGAAATGGCTACAAAATGAAATCTCTGATATTTTCATACCGGATCCGACTTTCAATTTTCATCAGGATTTCTGGACTCTTTACCATGATTTATTAAGATTTTCTCAATTCAATTTGACATTCAATTAAAGAATACTTTAGTTATCCCAAAGAGAAATTAAATGTTGTTACAACTCATATTAATTCAAATCCTTCAGAGAGTTTAAGACCATTATGAATTAAATTGAACACCTGTATAGGAACACAAATGTACAAAAGACAATAAATTGGCGATAAATTTGCACTTACCCAGGAAGGACGTTAAAAAGCTAGCTAGCTAGCTATTAAGGGTATATTAGCAGCTAGCTCCTAGTAGCTACAACTGCCTCAAGTGACAGAAGGCAATGAGGATGTGTGAAACGAGCGACTCAAAGTTTAGCCTGACAGCCTAAACGGACATCAATCTGAACTTTGGTAAGCCAAGGAGTGCAATGGTGAAAAAAAAAGTCCAGACTTTCAACCCAAAAGATTTGATTAATCGATAAAATGGATTTACCGCCCAGCCCTAGCATCTGGTGTCAGCATTAAAAACATCACAAGCAGCTTTATTGTTTACCAACAGGGCGTCGACTAAGCTCTGCAGGGCTCGCTCACTGCTTCCCACAGGCAGCGTCCAGGGAGTATATGGGCCATTAAACAGCAGCTGGAGATATCTCGTCCTTTTCTCACCTGAGGAAATCTTTGATTAGTCAGTTAATCAAAGATAACTACATCTACCTAAATGTAAGAGGGAAAAAAACATTTTTACCTTTCGGATCGATTTCCACATGTATGATGTTTCCCATCACAGATGTCTGATGAAGGTGCCGCACGGCGTTCTTTGCAGCTCTCACCGTGTCAAAGACGACCTTCGCAACCCCCAGATGCTTCTTGTTCTTTGGGTGGTAAAATATTTCCACTTCTTCGACTTTACCATATTTCTGGCACATATTTGTGAGGAATGTTTCCCTCACATTATCATTTAACCTGCAAAATGTCACTTCCTTGGGAGGAACAGGCCCAACGTACCACTCATCGATCTGGAAAGACATACATAAACATTAATTTGTTTTTTTTTTTCCAAGTCCCTTTATAGCAGTGCTTCTCAAATCCAGTCCTCAGGCCCCCTGCTCTGCATGTTTTAGATGTGCCTCTATTCCAGAACAGCTGATTCAAATGATTGCATGACCATCAAGTGCTGCAGAAGCCTGTTAATCACCCACAGACTCAGTCCAGGTGTGTGACAAAAGGGAAACACCTAAAACATGCAGGGCAGGGGGGCCTGAGGACTGGAATTAAGAAACACTGCTTTACATGCACATCTAAAAAGATAATTAACAAAAGTTAATTTACTCCAAATAAGAAATTCAATTTGAAATTTTAACTTATCACATATGGGCTCAGGGTGTTTCTATTATTTTAATGATCATAGCCTACAGTTAAGTAAAAAACTTTTTTTATTCCAGAAAAAAAATCCTAAAGATTTTCTCTTAGAGCTCTTATTCCAGCTGAAGTTTAGGCTTTCAGAATGTTAACTTCATAATCATCTGAATGCAGCGGTTACCTTTACCTGCTGTACACTTTTTTATTTTCACCCTACTATTTTCTTCCACAGTACATTTTTTACAAGATGCTTGTTTTTTTTAATGTTCAAAACCCATTATGCACATTAAAAAAAAGCAAATTTGACTCAGTTGCACATCCCTTGGATCATTAGTCTGATGTCAACTTCAACTTCAACTTTCAACTTTATTGTCAATTCCTCTTACATGTCCAGACATACAAGGGAATCGAAATGACGTTTCTCGCCATC
>CAEFZX010006238.1:0-11041 GCA_903066825.1 Alfaro cultratus | reverse complement strand
AAAAAAATGACCCTTTCCCTGTTGATCTTCATAATAAAAATGACATCAGAAATCAGATTTCTTTATTGTATTTCTTTAATTTTATCAATGCAATGAAACATAATATTTTAACGGAAGGTAAACTTAAAGCACCTTTGTGCAACGGAGTCACGTGGTGCGTCATTCCTTCCAGGACGCACAGCAGGAAAAATAAACATTTACCGAATGCTAATTATGTGTACACTTATTCATTTTGATAGTAGGCTAAAGTAAACACTTAAAGTCTGTTTTGCCTTTATTATAAACCTTATATAAGGTTTTTAATTTTTTGCAGCTCCAGACAGATTTGTTTTTGTTTTTTTGGTCCAAAATGGCTCTTTCAACATTTTGGGTTGCCGACCCCTGAACTAGGTGAATATTAACTAATTCACATAAAAATGCATCTCAATAGCCTAATTATGATTATAATTTGACGGGTAATAATACAACATGACAGATTTTTTTTTATATATATATATTGTTGGTCAAGATGATAACAAAAAAGTCTAGCGTGATCTCTGTGCCCGAGCCACCTCAACTGGCTCCTCTCAATTTGAAGGAGCAGCGGCTCCACTCTCAGTTCCTTCCAGGTGACCGAGCTTCTCACCCTATCTCTAAGGGAGAGCCCAGACACCCGGCGAAGGAAACCCATTTCGGCCGCTTGTGTCTGTGACCTCGTTCTTTCGGTCATGACCCAAAGCTCATGACCATAGATGAGTGTAGGAACATAGATCGACCGGTAAATTGAGAGCTTTGCTTTTTGACCCAGATCTCTCTTCACCACGATGGACAGGTACAGCGCCCGCTTCACTGCAGATGCTGCGCCAGTCCGTCTGTGAATCTCCTGCTCCCTTTGTCCCTCATTTGTGAACAAGAGCCCAAGATACTTAAACTCCTCCACTTGAGGCAGGACATCCTCCCCGACCTGGAGAAGGCACTCTACCTTTTTCCGCCTCAAGACTATAACCTCGGATTTGGATGAACTGATCCTCCAAATCCGGATCGCTGGGGTGCTCTCGCTGTGAACCGCTCCAGCAGAATAAGCAGATAGCAGAGATGCAATCCTAAGGCCACCAAAACAGATCCCCTTAACACCTTGGCGGCGCTTAGAATTCTTTCTATGAAAGTAATGAACAGAATCGGTGACAAAGGGCAGCCTTGGCGGAGTCCAACCCTCACTGGAAACAAGCCCAATTTAGACTCGTTTCCAGAGTGTCGGACTCTGTGTCAGAGTCTGACACAGAGTCTGACACACCCCATGCTCCCGCAGACCCCCCTCCCCCTACAGGGATCCCCCGAGGGACACAGTCAAACGCCTTTTCCAAGTCCACAAAATACATGTAGACCGGTTGGGCGAATTCCCATGCACCCTCCAGGACCCTATTGAGGGTGTAGAGATGGTCCAGTGTTCCTCGGCCAAGACAAAAACCACATTGCTCTTCCTGAATCTGAGGTTTGACTATCCAACAGACCGTCCTCTCCAGGACCCCTGAATAGACCTTGCCAGGGAGACTTAAGAGTGTGACCCCTCAGTAATTGGAGCACACCCTCCGGTCCCCCTTTTTGAACACGGGGACCACCACCCCAGTCTACCAATCCAGGGGAACTGCCCCTGATGTCCACGCAATATTGCAGAGTCGCATCAGCCAACACAACCCTACAACGTCCAGAGCCTTAAGGAACTCATCCACCCCCGCGGCCCTGCCACCAAGGAGCTCTTAAACCACCTTGGTGACCTGGTCCCCAGAGACTGGGGAGCCCAACGCAGAGTCCCCAGGCTCAGTTTCCTCAATGGAAGACATGTTGGTGGGATTGAGGAAGTCTTCGAAGTACTCTGCCCACCGACCTACGACATCCCGAGTCGAGGTCAGTAGCACACCAGCCCCACTATAAACAGTGTTGGTGGGGTACTGCTTCCCTCTCCTGAGACGCTGGATGGTGGACCAGAAACGCCTCAAAGACATACAGAAGTCTTTCTCGATGGCCTCTCCAAACTCATCCCATGCCAGAGTTTTTTCCTCAGCAACCACCCGAGCCGCATGCCACTTGAACTGCCAGTACCCATCAGCTGCCTCTGGAGTTCCACGGGCCAAAAAGGTCCAGTGGGAGTCCTTCTTCAGCCTGACAGCATCCCTCACCAGGGGCGCCGTATAGGGGGAAACATTAGGACAATTCCAAGGGCTCCTGACCGACAAGGGGCCCTCCACAATTTTTTATTTTTTTTATTTTCTTTCTTCAGAGAAATACAAGAAAAATGGGCCCTGTCAATTACAAAATTAATCATATTGTTTTTTCTAAAGTTGTTTTTAGCAGTAAAAATTTTATGTTACCGCTCCCAGACCAAAAAGCACACATCCATATTTGCGCTGAACACCCCCTTGGATCTGCATGAAATGGTTTGTTCTTGCTCTTGATGATGACGTGTTCAGCAACTGTCAGTAGAAGACAAGATCGACTGTGGCAGTTACTATGCTGCTAAAAAAAAATATAAAATCAGGTTTCCAAAAAAAATAGAGAGGGAGAAAGAAAAAAAGTAAGAGTGCCAATTTGTAACCCAGTTCTCCAAGAGAGAGGTGGATAGACTGTGTGAGATTATCAACCATTTAGCAGTTAGCTTAGCTCCATACTGCTGTTTGCCTCCATTTCACTAGCATTTAATGAATTAAGGAAATAAATTACCAAGATATTCATATATTGAATTTCTACCTGTACCTTTTACCACACAGGAGGCAGGTTTTTGCACTGTCAATCACAATCTCGCATGGCTGCTCCCACCCCTTGCTCTGTGCTATGCTCTAGCTAGTGCAGCCTGTTGTGAATGCTCAGTCTAGTTAGCATATCTACCAATCACAGCAGATAAACAATGTGCCCCTGTCCCTCACCGAAGGTGTCCACCAATGGGTTAGAGGGTTGCTGACACGACAGGCACTGACAACCATGCGGCCACAGCTGCCAGACTTTCCCAGCAGACCCTCACAACACTTTTGGGCCTGTCAGGTGACCGGCATCCTCCCCAACCACCGGACCCAACTCACCATCAGGTAGTGGTCAGTGGACAACTCTGCACCTCTCTTCACCCGAGTGTCCAAGACATGTTCCTCCCAACCACGTCCCTTCAGGTCTCACTGTCATTGCCCACGTGAGCATTGAAGTACCCCAGCAGAACAAGGCAGTCCCCAGGAGGGGCACTCCCAGTACCCCCTTCAAGGACTCCAAGAAGGATTGGTAATCTGAACTGTTATTCAGCCCATAAGCACAAACAGTCAGAATCCGTCCCCCCACCCATAGGCAGAGGGAGGCTACCCTCTCGTTCACCAGGGTAAACTCCAACGTATAGGCACCAAGATAGGGGGCAACAAGTATGCCCACTCCTGCCCGTGCCTCTCACCATGGGCAACTCCAGAGTGGAAGTATGTCCAGCCTCTTTCAAGGAGACTGGTTCCAGAACCAGAGCCAAGCATTGAGGTGAGACCAATTATTTCTCGCCGGAACCTCTCAACCTCACACACTAGCTCTGGCTCCTTCCCCACCAGAGAGGTGTCACCACCCATTCCACCCAATGTAGTGGAATGGGTAAAAGTCCAGCCATCAAGCACTCGCCATTGTGCCCCACCTCCAGGCCTGGCTCCAGAGTGGGGCCCCGGTGACCCACATCCGGGTGAGGGAACACTAGATCCATTGCTATTGTTCATCATAAGGGGTCTTTGGGCTGCGCTTGCTCTGGTTCTGCCTTGGGTAAGCCGGCCAAGGGGATAAAGCCCCAGAGAGCATAGCTCCTAGGATCATTGGGACACTCAAACTCTTCCACCACAATAACGTGGCAGCCCAAGGAGAGGCCAAACAACTAGGTTATATTAAAATAACCTTAAATCTACCAGGTGTAAGAATGAAATGGGGCCCATGATTTATCATAACTGGACTGAATATCCAAGGATCTTGGAAGTTATTTCCTTCAGACAAATGAACCCAAAGGCATAACTGCTTCAGTTCCTTGGTTAGCTTATTGAAACTCTTTCAAGAAGTGAGTCATTGAGGTTCCCTGTCAATTGCTTTACTTTCCAACAGAAATATATCTTACATCTTCTAGAAAACTATTTTATAACCCTTATATGAGGGTTGTAAAATAGTATAACCCATTGTATAGTGTTTGCTGGGCTAATATATCATGCTTTTGCTCCACAGTAGTTTTGTCTTGATTAAAAAGAAACAGTTTTAGAGGCATAACTAATACTGATTTAAACCAGGGGCTAAGGGACATGGAGGGTGAGGCCTCGAGTCTTGAACTACCTGTACCAGTACTTGCTGTTTGATGCACAGCTCATGCTTCAGTCTCTGCCTTCTAACACCAACAGTGTTTTTATTTAGCTGTATTGCACGACAGGTTGCCCGCTTTGTTTTCAAATCTTCTGTCTTTTTAGAGATTTTGAGCTGCTGGAAAGCATTCTCATTGGATAAATGTTTATATTTCCTTATTTCCAGTATTGATTACTGTGATAATATCATTGGACGGGACTATTCAGTTGGCAGTGGTACAAATTCGCCCTGCAATAAGCGGATCGCCGGTTCGATTCCTGGTCTGTCTGCCCTCGTCATTTGTGTCCCTGGGCAAGGCACTTCACCCACCTTGCCTTCTGGTATTGCCCAGAAAGGCTGATGGCACAATTTGCAAGCTGGCTTCTGTGAGCTTGCCCCAGGGCAGTTATAGCTACAATTCAGTAGTTTACCATCTTCAGCGTGTGAATGATTTCAGTCTGAGACATAAAGAGCATTATAAATTGATTATTTTTATTCACTCCCTTTTAGATGATGCCTCTCTCAGTTTAGTTTATTCCATCTGTTTGCCTTTTTGCATGATACTGTCGCTTAGTCTGTCTCTCTGGCTCACACACTTGGCTCTGGCTCCAGTACAGTTCACATGCCGGGGGAGGAATTTGGCTCTAACATGATTCTGGGACACTACAGCAACAGCTGGCATTACTTGTGCAGAGGCTGTTGGTGCTTGGCAGCACTCTCCAAGACAAGGAGGAGTGCTTTTGGTACCTGAGTTTCTTCAACCTGAGTAGAACTGTACAACAACAATTTCACGGGAGTTAAACTCTTCAGAAAGTAAACTTTTTACCTGACAACATGACAAATACAGATTTTTTTTATTTTTATTTGCTTCTTATGCATTTGATGAACATGGTAGAAACCTATCCACAAACTCTTTTTTTATTTAAAGTATTAGGGAATAGTAATGACAGTAATAGTAATGTGGCTGTTTTTTAAATGTGGAATAATAATTGAAAAAAATATAATTAAAAATAGGAACGCTGAAAATACTTGTAACCATTTGCCAGTGACTCGTGTCAGTAGCCATTACAATGGTAGCCAGGGTAATGTCTATTGGCATTACCCTGGCTAGCGGCAATACACTGATGTATGTGAGATGTAAGGTGATAAGTAAAAAATCTGAAACTCATACATAAAATCCACAAATTTATTTGCTGGAAACCACAGCAAATTGTTTAGCAGTGGTTCTCAAACCTCTTCCTTCAGTCCCCCAGCCCTGATTCAAATGACTGCATGAAGTCCTCTGCAGTCACTAACTGCTGCAGGACCTTGTTAATCACCCATTCATTTAAATGTGGTAATTGGAAGTAAGGAGACACCTAAAACATAAAGGGCAGGGGTGCTTTAGGACCAGCTTTAGGAACCACAGATGAATAAGGAGTGATAATGTTTGCAAAAAAAATGTTTCATTCAAGCCTGTAAAATAACTTACACGGGAGGAATTCTTTTTATTTATTTTATCTTCAGTATTCCTTTGATACTGTGATGGATTTCTAATCTCTGATGGCTGTTAATATTATTTTTTGTGTGAAATGGCACAATATTAAAGTTTAATCATTTTGTTTATTGTTGTGGTTTTAAATACTGTCAACAGTCCGGCTGCACAAATCTGTCCTACGCAGACGTCTTTGGCCCGCACAATTTGTGGAACATGCAGCAAATATAATCTGCACCACCTTTCTGGGCTTTAGACCCAAGGCATCCAGACATGATCTTTGATATCTATTTTATTATTTTTATTATTATTATTATTATTACTATTCTGTTACTGTTGTTGTCTTGTTTCTATTCTAATTGTGTTGGACGCATTTGCACTTGCAAAAAGCAGGTGAGTAATTACTTGGTGGCATGTAAAGTATGTAAACAAGCAAATCTGAGGGCTGTTTCACAAAAGTAGGATACCGGTTTAAGCCGGGATTTTCCGGAGATCCTGGTTTAAAGAGGCCTCTATTCAGTTTCACAAAAGAGGTAACACATAAGTTACTGTGCCGATTTCTTCTATGAAGCTACCCTTCTCCAGACCAGGCTAACAGCCAGGCTTAGCTAATCCTGGAGTCTTATCTGTTCAGTCAGCGGCTACACAGAATCCAATGAGTTTTGTCCAAGATTCCGTTTTCTTATCTGTCGCTTTGGTCTTTTTTTTTTTTAATCACTCTGCAATGACATGCCACTAATTCATTTTGGTATTGACTCAAATACTATTACTATTTTAACATTATGATGTTACAGTATACTATTGTCAATTTTTAAATCACCCATACAGATTCTGCTATGTTTGATTGTGTTTCTGAAGACCGCTGTTCTAAGTTTATTGCAGTGTTAAGGCGGTTAGACAATTGTCTGACAAAGAAACAAAGTTATTATTGTTAACAAGTCATATTAGCTGTAGCATACTTTATTAATAAATTGTAACTTAAGTTAAAAAAAACTTTCCCAATGTAAAGTAACTTTATTTTTTATAATTAAACGCAGTTTAAATCACACAGTATTTAAAACAAGTTCTTACATCATAAACATACATTTTGTCGTTATGAAAGGAGATGCTAATAAGATACATTTATAAGCTTTGTAAGTTATCTTCTGTCTTTTGATTCCCATTAAACTGTCTTTTCAATAAAGGTTGAACAACAAATTGTCCCTTCAAATTTTGGCAACGACAAAATGTATGTTTGGTGTGAATTGTGGCGTACGCAATTTATCTAGCATAGCATCAGTGATTGATCTCGTCAAAGGGATTCAGGATTAGTTGAACATGTTGGCCTAAATATGTTATAATTATATAAACTGAAAAATTGCTGTTTATGATATGCCGAAACTCATAATTACTTCAAAAATGTACATCTTTTGTTATATTTTTCACCCATGGAGGTCACCATTTTTTCACTGATGGGTTGATGATCCATAATGGTCCATTCTGTACTGGAATCTGCAGAGTAAACATACGAAGGCTAACTTTAACTGAGTAGTTGTTTATCATATTGCCTTTTACTGGTGTAATTTTAGATAATGCCACAACTGTATTGGCTGCAATTTAAAGATTTTCCTGCAGGTTACTGATGTGTAGCTGCTGTTTGGGGAAGGCTGAGTGTTAGTGCTGCCTGCAGACAGCAGCAGCACCCACAGTGGATTAATGACTTTCACCCCTGTGGCTTGCTGCTTAGACAGCCGTCCCCTGAGATGCTCTACAGCAAGAGTACAGCTGTAATCTGGATTTCTAAAATGGATCAGACAACACTGACTCATAACCCTCTTTGCAAAATACCACCCTAAAATACCTGCCCTAATGCTTTCTCTCCTCCACCATTTATAATCAACATCTCTGCTTCCAGAGGAAAGTGGATGGTGGTCCTGTGATAGCGATATTTCAGTCGGAATAAGGTGAATATTCAAGCAAAAAGAAGGGGCAGTATACAGATACACAGTGATGATATGAAAGTCTGAAAGGAATTTACAGTGTTGGTCTGCTGCTTCTGTTGCTTTGAATCTAGCCTCTGAGCCAAACTGAAATAACATGTCTTTAAATCAGCAGTATATACATACAGTGCCTTGCAAAAGTATTTGCCCCCCTTGAACTTTTCAACCTTTTGATTCTTTTCAGGCTTCAAACATAAAGATATAAAATTTGTATTATTTTGTGAAGAACCAACAAGTGGGACACAATCGTGAGGTGGAATGAAATTTGGGATCATTGTCTTGTTGGAAGATAAATCTCCATCCCAGTCTCAGGTCTTTTGCAGACTCCAACAGGTTTTCCTCCAGAATGGTTCTGTATTTGGCTCCGTCAATCTTCCCATCAATTTCTACCATCTTCCCTGTCCCTGCTGAAGAAAAGCAGGCCCAAACCATCATGCTGCCACCACCATGTTTGACAGTGGGGATGGTGTGTTCAAGGTGATGAGCTGTGTTGCTTTTACGCCCAACATATTGTTTTGCATTGTGGCCAAAAAGTTCGATTTTGGTTTCATCTGATCAGAGCATTTTCTTCCACAGGTTTGGTGTGTCTTCCAGGTGGCTTGTGGCAAACTTTAAACAAGATGTTTTATGGATATCTTTGAGAAATGGCTTTCTTCTTGCCACTTGCCACTCCAATAAAGGCCAGATTTGTGCAGTGCATTGTTGTCCTATGGACAGACTCTCCCACCTCAGCTGTAGATCTCTGCAGTTCATCCAGCATGATCACAGGCCTCTTGGCTGCATCTCTGATCAGTCTTCTCCTTGTTCGAGATGAAAACTTAGAGGGAGGCTGGGTCTTGGAAGATTTGCAGTGGTCTGATACTCCTTCCATTTCAGTATGATCACTTGCACAGTGCTCCATTAGATGTTTAAATCTTGGAAAATCTTTTTGTATCCAAAGGCTTTAAGCTTCTCCACAACAGTATCTTGGACCTGGTCGGTGTGTTCTTTGGTCTTCATGATGCTCTGAAAATAAGCATCAATCAAGTGGGGCGTGAATAATATTGCACGCCCCACTTTGCAGTTTATTTGTTATAAAAGTTTTAAATATCCAATAAATTTTGTTCCATCTCACAGGTGTCAGACATATTGTTTATTCTTCACAAAATAACAATTTTAGATCTTTATGTTTGAAGCCTGAAAAGTGGCAAAAGGTTCAGTAGCATAGAAAGAATAGACAACTCATGGACCGCTCTTGCCTATTGTCGCTGATGAGATCTAGGGCGGCCATCTTGGAGCGGTCGACCGCTCCACTCAATGTTATAAGTTTGACAGGCGCAATGAAGTATCAGCTCATTTAATCGATCATAACTTGGATTCATTTAATTCATTGTACTTTTTTTTTTATTACTTATATAAAAATGTTACATTCTTAATTCAAACTCAATATTTAGTACATTAAGTAACAAACATTGTTTTCCAGCACAACCAAACAAACCAGTTGAACAAGAACATCCAAACATCTTGGCGAGCTGAAATCTTAATAAATCTTTTCTCTACAGTTTAGAGGGGTTAAAAATATTAATAATCAAATAAAATAAACGAAATGTATTTCTTTTGCAACTTATGTCTACATATTTACAGAGGAATATGTTAAACACACACTCACTCACTCACTCACACACACACACACGCAAGCTTGCGTGGGTATCTTCCATTGACTTCCATTCATACAGCCTAAATCTTACCCTTATACTAACCCTATCCATTACATGCCTAACCCTAACTAAAACTCAACTCACACCTTAGTCCTAAATCTAACCCTTGACCCCAAAACAGCGTTTCCCTTTGTGAGGACCAGGCTTCGGTCCCCAAAACATATTACAAACAAACGCACACACACACACACACACACACACATAAAATATGTATAGATTATTTAAGATAAATTATGGTCAGAACAGAGGTCACGCTAGACTTTTTTGTTCTCCCATTTTGACCGACAGCATAAAAAAAATTGGTCATGTTGTATTTTTACCCGTCAAATTATATCATATTAACATGATATGATTATGTTAATATGCCGCATTTTATTTATTTGTATTCATGCAGTTGAACCGTGAATCATCACACATAAAGCAGATAAATGCATCTAACTTTTTCTCCGTAGTGACAGAAACCACTGACTGTGGCCCCAACAACTTATAATAAAAGAAATTAAACGACTCCACTTAAATTACCAGCAGTTCATCCGCTGGGATCTGAACGCTCAACCTCACAAATTCCTCCTGGTTGCATCTGCAGAGAAATCTGTGCTAGTTCATCTGTCAGATGGATCTCATCCAAACCGACCAATTGAACTTTTTTTTTTTTTTTTTTACCCTGTGCGCGGTCCGGTCCAAAACCTTATGAGCGCCCCTCTCTTTCTGGGCGCAGAGGGTAATGTCTTCCAGCTCCATTTGTTAAAACTGCTGGCTGAGTAAAATTACATTTTTTGCAGTGTCAGAGCCGCATGGATTGGTTATGTAGCGGAATGCGCATGTTACCGTCTAATTAACTTCTCCACCTTTATTTATTTATTTCCTCAAAATAAAGAACAGGTGTTCTGTTTATCTGTGCTACCCGTAAATCCATCCTACCTTGTGGTAATGCGCATGCGCACATCGATTCTACGTCACATATTGCTTACTCAGCAGATTTCTTATAAATACGTCCTACCTGTGGAAGTTTTGTTTCATGTTTTATTTCATCGAAAATTTCGGTAAGCTTTATTTAATTTATTTTATACCTGGCTTTCATTAAGCTGCTGTATTAGTTTATGTTTTTACTTTACATGACAGGCAGCTTGTAAATCGCTTTAGTTTGCCGTCTGCAAAGTCGTTACTGTGAACAAGTCATGTTTGGCGGTTAATCATGACAAAATTAGCTTTTTTTTGGGCTATTTCATCCCTATATTTTAAAATATTTTAGTTTAATTAAACTTTTTTGTATTATTAAACCTTGCTAAATAGATGTTGGTATAGATACTATGTGAGATTGAAGCTGTGTAATAGCGGTGTAATATTAGTGTACATGAATCATATCCTATCATTTCAGGTGCACAGTGACCTGCGCAGTTCATTGGACATATTGTGGCTGCATTGCATTTAAAGTTTGTCATACAACGGATTAATGCGCAAAAAGGAGTTGCTGTGATCTGTATTTGTCTTTAATTTAATTCTAATAAAAACTTGTTTCCCTGTCTGATACTGTTTTATTCTTACAAACGCCTCTGTATTTAAAATATTTTTTTTTAACT
>CAEFZX010006237.1:0-26003 GCA_903066825.1 Alfaro cultratus | reverse complement strand
TTGTGTTGACTGTGATGTGTGTTTGTTTTGTGTCTTTGTGCCACTACCAAAGCAAAATTTCCATTTTATGTAAGTTTCATGGACAATAAAGAAGTCTAAAGTCTAAAGTCTAATATTTTGTTTTATTCGGTGTATGAATCTGCCAGTTCAGTTAGCTAGCACCCACACAACTTAGTTTGTGTGGATGCTTGGTCCCCAGTATATGGACCTGCTCTCACCATCTCCCAGCCTAAGATAAGCTATTAAAATGCTCAGAAATCAAAGTTTTGAGTAGGAGGTTGCACCTTTAAAAATAAGATGTTCTCAGCTGGGTGCAATCTGTTCCACAGTGTGAACAGCTAATGCTAGCTCAGCCTGTTAACAAGCCATTTTTGCTCACACACTCTCCTGGTGGGATAATAACCAGCAGCGAGTCTATCTGTTGTAATTCAGAAGGCATGGCAACTAATGGCCAAAACTTCCTTAAACTCAGACAGGAGCGAGTGCCTGTGTGATATTAACATCTCCTGTGCATCCAGAATATTTTATATTAGAAGAGAGAAGTTTGGCAAATCTATTAAGATTACATCCAATAACTCCTGCAGGTACCTCCTCCTCTGTCAGGATGGGAAACTGAGGTTATCCAGTTTCCTTAATGCTAGCTACATATCATTGATTATCTCTTGAGTTACTTCCTCCCACTAAGATTTTAAAAATGTCAGCCAACAGAACTTTTTCTCACTCCATGCCTCCATTCTGTCTGGATGAAAAATTGTGTTTTTGGGGGGCGGGGGGGGGGGGGTATTTTGTGGCTCCCTGTCATGGAAATAAATTAAAATCTTTACTTATTTTCTGCCACTGTTGCTGGTAGAAGAAAATTTGTGGCAGTCACTCTCATATACTACTATTTTCAAACACATCATTGCGTATCATTAATCTAGGTTGCTGAAAAATTATCATTAATCACAAGTTAACATAGTTTAACTCAGTGGTTCCCACTGTGGGAACCACTGAGTTCCCACACTTTGGGGAAGCAGTATGGATGAATTAAAACAAACAGTTACACAAAAGTGTTTCACTGTAAAGATGGTTTATAGTGTGTTTTGTTGCAACCTGAAGTGTGAAATAAACTTAGGTGGAGTTTGAAAACAAAATATGTGTATAGGTTCATGTCTGGTTGAACAATGTGTGTGCCCAGTTGATTTATTTTTTTTTTTTCCTTTTTGGGGGGGATTTTATTGTAACCCATAGAGGGGCCCAGAAAATCTTTGGGAACCGCTGCTTTAACACTCATCTGCTTCTATGCGGAAGCAGATGCATAGTCCAAGTCTGTCCCCAGGTGATGGTGATCTGCTGTGCAAACATAAACAGGTTACTTACAGGATTCAGCCAAAGTTCATGAAAAAAGTTAAGTCTTTTCATTCAGCTAAGTTTAGTAAGGATGCATCTGAAACTTTCAGGATACCAACCTTTGAGAATTGGATTGTGTTCAAACATGTTTAGGAATGTTAATGTCTGATATGAATATTGACTTCTTTCCTCGCGTTTATCCAGACTGGGTTTCTGTCTTCTTGGCAGTAATTGGGTCAACCTTAAGTCTTCATCTCAAGTCTTCCTCATTCATGCTGTGGTTGAATCTGGTCAGTCAGAAGCAGGTGCCAGGAATCTTGGGCCCCATGACAAAAACTTTAATTGGGCCCCCCACGCAGTTGCTGTTACAATTTTTTGAGTCCATCTGAACCATTAAAAGCATCACAATTTTAAAGGCTTGCAATTGCCTTGCTTTCTTTGGTTCAATACTGATACTAGCACAATATTTCTTCTCATGAATTTTACATGCAACAGTCCACATACAATATGCAAGTAGGTTGCAGGGCAAATGTGTGCTTTTTGGTCTGGGAGGGGTAACATTTAATTTTTACTGCTAAAACCAATTTTAGAAAACACAATATAATTAATTTTGTAATTGATAGGGCCCCTTTTTTTTTTATTTCTATGAACAACAACAAAAAAAATTGTGGAGGGCCCCCTCTTGGTCAGAGGCCCTTGGAATTGTCATGACTTTCCCCCCATGCGGCGCCCCTGGTCAGAGGAGCGAGCTCCTGAGTCACTTAATTTCCATTGCGCTGATGATTTGTTAGTGTTTCTTTTGTTGCCAGCCAGCACCATACAGTGCTATAGGTCACATGACGGTCTTGTAGGTTTTGGCATCTGGTGATCACACATTAATCCTGTAACTTGTCATCGTTTCATCAGTCTTGACTAGTTCCAGTCTATCGATCACAGTTGTGCCATTGGTTCATCAAGCTCAGGCCAGTTTCTTTCAATCAGTCGCTCCAGGTTTGGGTTTGATCTTGCCGTACCAGCTGGGTCAGACGGTGCAACATCATCAGAGTAGAAACGGACCCAGGGTGTGTCTGTTTCAAATCTTTCACTGGTCTGTCAACACCTATGGTCAACAGCAGGGTGCTGGTGCTTTCTGATATAAATAACATAGAAGTAACATAACAAAACAATACAACTGATAAGAAATAATAATAAACTGTGATAAGTATGTGCTGGAAGTATGCATTTTATCAATAAATAGGACCTCTGCCCTCCTTTGTAGGCTGATCTTTTGGCAGTCCCAAAACTAGGTTTTAGATAGCAGCTGTAGTGTTCTAGTAAAAACATTATATTTATCCATTTCTCCTCTTTTAACACCCAGCTTGCTCATACTTATTCTACATATCTTCTGTCTTTAAAGTATAAACAGCAGGCACTTATCTGGCAAAGTTACTCACTTTTATCTCACAAAGTGCCTGTGAAACTGCTAAATGGGATACAAACGCTTGATGAGTCTGTATAAAATAACTCAAGGAGTGCATGAGCTTTTTAAAGTGTCACTTTGGTAAATAAAACAAACAACAACAAAAAACAATTGTCAATGTGAACTTTGAATATTTCAGCCATTCTTTTCAAACCGATGTTTACATTCAGGTAACTTTTTAAATGATTAATCTGGGACACAATACAGGCATTGCATCAGTCTATTTGTGGAAAAGCTAAGTTTAGCTCTGTGTGATGACGTTTGTTTGCTGTGGAACTCTGATGCATCTAAGCTCATGTCAGTTTCACTCATATAACACATTCAGACAGTGTGTGTGCACAGGTTGCTGTGTTGATGAGAAAAGCCTATCCATCCGATCGCACTTAATGACATTTATGATGTAATCTCTGCTGACCGAATCTCTGAATGAATAATGTGGAACACTTCAAAGGACATGCAACTTGAGATGAGCTTCTTCTGTATTTTTTTTTTATTATATTACGTGCCACATTCATTTTGAACTGATGCGTTGACCTGAAAATAGACTTAGAATTTGAATGTCTCATCAGGCAATCCATTAAGCTGCTTTAATCACAATTACCTAAAATTTCCATGTGTGGGCGAAGACGCTGTTTTGCTGCAGTGCATAATGTCTCTTTTTCTTAATATGCTGGTCTGTGAGGGCTTCATCAGACAACGCTAAAAGCGTTACATTATGTTATTCACAGCAAGTGAGTTCAGAAAAGCAAAACTGATTAACAAACAACGCCAACCTTGTATATTAAGTTTCTTTTTAACAGGCTGGCACAGAATGCGGAGGAAGAAATAAACGGTACTCAGATGGGTAACGGTTAGATTTTCCCTCCCTGAACCTTCAGCTCATTTCAGAGGTTTGCTTAGACCTCAGCTCCACTTGCTATCATGTGAGGAGCAGTAGTGGTGGATGTGTGATGTTCTGGGGTCAATCAAACATGCCCTTCATTCAACACAACGAAGACGATTCTGTGGAATAACAAGTTTTACCACTTGTTTGTGTGTCTCTCTGTGAAATCCTGATCTGAATAGTGGTGTCTGTGTGTGTGTGTGTGTGTGTGTGTGTGTGTGTGTGTGTGTGTGTGTGTGTGTGTGTGTGTGTGTGTGTGTGTGTAGTGAACCTCTGCCGTTTTGTGGTTCAGTATTCATGGATTCACTGAGGGGCTGCAGATGAACCATAACTAATTCTGCCCAATTCAGTTGGAAATAAATAAGCAACAACAACCTATTCACAGACTTTTCTGTGGATAACAACTTGACACGACTTGACACAATACTACTTGATCATCGTTTTTTTCTTCTTCTTTTTTCGCTCCCTTGGCGCTAATTGACTGTACCTTCAAGGAACAGAGATCTAATCTACTATTCGTTTTGTTACTAACAGTAGATATTGGTTTCTGCAGCTGTGCCATGACAGTTTCCATTGTACATATTGATGTATATTAAAGTATTTCTTGTGCTAACTATTGAAGTTGGGAGAGGTCTCAAGTATTTTCTGATTTTAGTTATTTGTGGACAGCAGCAGCCAATAAATACTGCAAATTCAATCTATTTGGATCATGGTTGTGGACGTTTCAGAGATTAGGGTGGAACATGTTACATTTACCTTGATGCTACAGTCTTGTCCTATTGGCATGTTACAGGATCGTCTGGTCATTTAGTTATGACATTTAAATGCTCTGAGTTTCCTCCAGTGGTGAGGTAATTATTGGTTGAATCAGAAGTCACTTTGGTTCCAACTTTAAGCATCCTGCATGCTAACTTGAGGAAAGCTTCTGCATAACCTGGGATCTAAAAAATCTTCCAATCGGGTCTCTCCTGGAGTATTTATGTTACAGTGATTTTGCAGCAGTGGAGTATATTTGTGGTACGTTTGTTATGTGAGCACGGCAGAATTCATTCAGCGAAATTCCTCCTGACTTTAGCATTACTGTATGGCTGTATGGCATCATATTTCCTCCGATGGAAGAGGATCAGTGTAGTCTGAAGTCTGCTTGTGTAGTTTAAGATGACAGTCTGTGAGGAAAATGAGGCTCTTTTCAGTCTGTTCACCCACCCAAAGTAGCAGGTGCCACTTTTGGACAAAATGTTTGGTTAAAACTACCCAACTTTTGTTACAACACAAAGTCGGCTTTTAGGGACAAAGAAATAATCTAGGAGTTTTTGAGATTCTGGATACATTAGAGAGAGGATGTTATGTTGGAAATGAAGTATAAGAGGAAGACCCTTGAGTAGATTCATGGACACAATGAAGGTCATGTAATGTTATGGGGCAGCTGGAATTCTTCCTTGTTTTTTGAAGATGTTTTAATTCTCATCCAAAGAGAGTCTAACACCTTTGAGAGACAAAAGGTCTCTGCTCTCTGCTTGAGGATGTGGGATTGCCATGTCTTGAATTACTCAGAATCTTGTGGAGGAGTTTTTCTTTTTTCTTTTCTTTTTTTTACACTACAGCATTCCTAATAATCATTGAAAACATTTTTATTGACTGGCATTGCATCAATTAAACCCGTCTTATAACTGCAGAGCAGATTTTCTCCCTCTACAGACTCTCTCTTAGAGTCCAGTCAGTTGTAGATCAAATAACAAAAAATGTTCCAATCTAACTCTGCTGGGGGTGAGGATAACTGTGGGATAACAGTGGGTAGCATGTTTTCAAGATTACAGGCAACAACAATGCAGGGTGGTTTGGTGCTATCTTGGCAGTGATGACAGCTGAGAGCTCAATTTTCCTCTAATAATGGCTTAGCATCTTTACGTCTCCACAGTGGCCCTTTGTGTGGTCTTTGTCTGTGAGTTCGCATGACCACACTGGCAACAAGCGACTCAAGTCACAGCAGCAGGAAGCAGAACATCCGTCCATAAGCACACCTCAGCAGGGAGTGCAGATGGCTGCCACCTACGACTGAATGAAATGTTTTCATAATGCATGTCTGCCTTGAGCTGCATCAGAGCTCCTCCAGGCTACTCTCTGATATTAATGAGCCACTGTGGGCCATGCTAGCTCCTCCTCAGCTTACATACAATATAGATATGTAAAGGCTTTGAAATCTGCTGGAGACCAAGAGTCCTTCCATAGGTGTGAATCTATATTTGGGACGAGCTATTGGTATATTTAAAAGTTAGAAAACATTTGCTTCGTCGAATTGCCTGCAGGCACTAATTAGTCATATGAAAAGGACTGTTGAGGATTTTCCAAAGGAAAAAAAAACACAGTTTATGATTTTAAAATTGGGGAATAACCTGTTTTCATTTTAGCTGCAGTTGGACATAGTTAATATGATAAAAGAATTAACTATGGCTCTCTTTTGTCTCAGTAATTAAAGCTTTGCCTCCAGAACATGTTGCACCATCCATGCCCATAGCTGAACCGGGGGCCCTAAACGGCCCCTCGGTGGCAGAGTCGCCTTGACTACTTTGGTGTGACATTTTTTAACTCCTGCATTATGTATGCTGGAACCTGCTTTTCTCTGTGCTGGAAGTTTGGAGAAGCGTCCACTGGGATTCATCCTACAATACCTCTGATGCAAATTGAACTTCATTATTTAGAAAGTTCCAGTTCATGTGATCCAGGTACAAATTATGCTGTCAAGGTGAAGATTTATGCATTATAAAAGTGTAGCGGGAGAAAATCAATGAGAGATGAAAGAGCTCTGGAAGTAGATTAGATAAATTACAGCGTTTAATTGAAGATGTGGATTTGTCGGCGCATTCTGAAATACAAGATTACATAGTTATTTATGCAATATTCCAATTAGATGCAGTAGCTTTGAAAACATCTGTTAAAGACAGATAACTGACAACTTTGAAGAAGAAACAAGCATCTAAAAACAAATTACACATTTGGGCCATAAAGCACAAATAACAGCAGGTGGCTCTGCTTAAATCTATAAACCCGGCCTGGCTTCTCCTTCCTGCACAGCTCAGACTACAGTTTGTGGTGGGGATTATTTCCTCCCAGATACTTAGAAACTCTTAATGCCACTTAATAAAAGCTTTACTTTAACGACCCACCTGAACACAGCAGCTGACCGGTTGTCTTTCTTCTTGGCCAAAGCTTAGAGTTCAGAGATGCCGTGGGCTTTTCCAGCCATCAGATCTGAATCCAATCTAATGGCCAAAGGATGTGGGCAAAGAGTAGACTGGCAGCATGACAAGTCTGCTGAAAGCGTTTAAAGCAGATGACAGAGTGGGGACTCAAAAGAAGCTTTCCAGCAACAATCATCGAAAATGGAGGCAGCCAAAAGTTCTTCTGAGACGAGGCAATTTCCTGTCCAAAACTGGGGCTTCAGAGGACAGAAAGCAAAACTACAGAGCAGTGATAAAGGATTAGTCTACATATGTTCTGAGGATTTTGCTTTTTTTTTTTTTTTTGCTGCACTTTTGTCAAAGTATAACATTTGATTGTGCCACTCTTGGTGCAATAAAGACTATCAAGCCGATGTGATGAATGTTCAGTTCTTCCAAAGCAGAGCGTGTGCAAGAAATCCAACCCACTTTTCACTGAATTGCTTCAATTTAGCCATGTTGGATGATTTGGGAGCATTGAATTTAAGTCCTGACTTTGACTAGACTACCCTAAAACCTTCATGTTAACTCAGGATGGTTTGTGGTACAGTATGTATGCAATGGCCAGAAGTGGTTTTCATCTGGGATCTCTCTCAAGGATGTCATTTTTGCATCAACAGATTGTTTCCTTCAGTCATGGCTCAGCCATATTGCCAGATGACGATGCCAGGATTCATCAGGCTCACAGGGAGGATGAGACACCATTGTCGCCCATGGAACCTGGACTGAGAATACTGAGTATATGGAAATATGCTGAAATAGAATTTGCGCAGTGGTAGGACTTGCTGATCGTCAGTATAAAAAAAATTAAATGAAAAATTAATTAACACTGGATGGAAATAAATCTTGTGACATTGCAGAAGCTTATCGGAACAATGCCACAGCCAATGCGTGCCATAATTATAGATGAAGGTAAGATTGTGCCATTATTTATCTATACAAACCACTGGCAGCAGCATTCTACGGCCTGAATATTAAAACTGATTAAAGCAATGAGCTGCAACAACTTCAATTTGAAGTCTTAAAACAATTCCCAAGTTCAGTTTATTAATTCAGTTAGTACCATGTGAAAACTCTACACCAAAATGCATCAGAATGAGGAACAATAAGCATCTTGTGAAGCTATAGTTGATATCAGTTTACAAATTAGGAAATACTTCATCTTTTAGCATCAAATTATTATCAGCTGCAGATAAAAAAATCTGAGCTGATCACATCAGATGTTCTATCAAGACTTGTTTCACAGTTTAATGACATTTTTCTCATAATTTTCCAACTGTCTTCCAGGAATATTGCGTCTATATTCTGCCAATAGCACAGCTATTCTCCTAATATGACTTTATCCTTGTATCTTAAAAAAATATTTATGTTTTATTTTAGTCTGGCCCTAATAGTGTGTCACACTTGTTACCTCTTTTCACATCACAAACGTCTCCTCCTCTCCTCAGATTTATTTAAGGACATTATGGAGCAGAATCTTCCTCTTCTGCTCCAGTGTTCCTCTGTAGGATACTTCTTCTGCTGGCTTGAACAGGCAGCCTGTTGATTAATCTGAACACTGCTGCCACCTACTGACCGGAGGCTTGTTCTGGTGAATAAAGAGAATAATAAAGTCCTGCTGTCTCGCTCTGTATTTCAGGCGTACTGGTACATGACCAGGCTGATTTGACCATCCATTTATCTAACTGAAGTTAACTCAGCTCAGATCGTCTTTGCCTGATAGGATTAGATCTGTTGAGCTAAAAAAAACTATATTCTTACCTACTGTGTTGTTTAGGCTCCCTGAGAAAACCCCAGATGAATCACATGGATTAGACAGAAGTGTATATTATGTCTGTGAAACATATAAGCAACACAAGAAGTGTCATATGACATTGGTGAAAGAATTCCCTTTTCAGATCATGAGCTGTTTGACCACAGGCATGTTTCAAAGCTTCTCTCTCAAGTCTGTTGCATTTCACCTCGTCAGCTGAGGCTGAGGCTGAGGCTAAAACACGGGGGCCGTTTTATGGGGCCCAGTCAGAGGTGTTATGTCATTTCTCTTTTCACATTTTTGATCTGATCAGCATATCAAAAAGAATGTTAGTCCTGCTTCATTTATCCCCAGATGAACACAGTATCGCCTCAAGGCCTGCAATGCCTGGCAAAGATTGTAATTCCTGTGGAGTCTTCACGTATTCCCTCATTTTACAACCACAAGCTTTGATGTGGGAGTTTATGAAACAGATTAAATAGTAAATGTTGTGTTCTCTTTTATTAAATATAGATAAAACTTTTAAAAGTCAGCTTTGTATTTGCTTCAGCCCCCACAAGCTTTGGCAGCTTTGCTTTTCTATAGACCAAAGTTCTTCTTCAACCTTCATGTAACCAGGATAAAACTCCTTGAGGTCAGAGATCTCTTTTACAAAACTGTCTTCACAACAACACAGGACCGAGTTGATCCTGTTTTCTTAGTAAAGTCACTTGAATTCAGTCAGAATGGATGAAGAACATCTGCGAACATCACGTTTTTAACACTTGCCACAGATTTCTGAAGACACATCTTGATTTAGACGAGGCTGTTTTAACATCTAAACATCCATTTCACTGCAGATCAGATCCGGCTGTATATGTAGAGTCGTCCGGAAACGTGAAGCTCCACCTCATTTTCAAGTCTTCTGCAGCTTCTAACAGTTTATTTTCCCTTGGATTGCCCTATATTTTGCTCCCCATAGATCTAATCAGCTTCCTTGTTCTTGCTGAAAGTTGCATTACGCCAGCGTCGTTCTGCCCTAACAATGTTTCACAGTGGGGATGGTGCATAGGCCACAATGTTCAGTTTTGTTCTCATTTAACCTTGAGGCACAGGGAAAGACGTAGGACCCCAAACAACCCTAAACCACACTGCCAGCTCATCCCCCAGCCTGGAGCCCGGGAGAGCTGCGGCCCGGCGACCGGCCTGCAGAACCCGTCAGAACCAGAGGAATCTGTTGTTGGATTTCCTCAGATTGAGGCATGATGTGTTGTCAGACTTGTTCTATTCAAGTGATTTATTGATTTTATACATCAGCATTCAGACGTTGGTGAGGCTAATGAGTTTAATTAAGAAAAAAGCTAAATGTTCTTGATTAGATTTATTTCTAAGTATCAGTATGAGTATTAGAGCCATACTAATTAAAAAATAATAATAAAACAACAATAAAGTCATGAAATTATTAGAAAAAAGTCATAAACATTCAGCTTCTATGCACCACAAATCTGGAACAAACTTCCAGAAAACTGCAAAACAGCTGAAACACTGAGTTCCTTTAAATCTAGACTAAAAGCCTATCTGTTCAGAGAGTTTTTGAAACAAAATCAATGAAACATTAATCAACAATCAGATGGCACCTGACAATATGTAGTGTTTCAATTGTTGACTGTCTGTTCTATGATTTTGTGCTTTTATGATGTAAAGCACTTTGAAATACCTTGTTGCTGAAAAGTGCTTTACAAATAAAGTTTGATTTGATTTGATAATATTACCTGAACAAAGTCAAGGATTATTGGAATAAAGTCGTACAAAAATAAAGTTTGAGTATAAAATCAATAGTATGACAATAATGTCATGATTACCAGAATAGTCATAATATTACCATAATATGGCCGTAATATTATGACTTTATTCTTGTATGAGTTTAATTTCATTATATTCTGACTTTCCTTTTGTAATTTTTACTTTGTGTTCCCTTAATACTCTCTTGGACTTTGACAAAGTAAAGCGTCTAAGTAAAAAAAAGCATGCACATACTTCTTCACCTCTTGAATGATTAATATCCTGAAGCCTTACTGAGGTAAAATAAGTTGTTTGTTTACATGTCAAAACACAAGTCATCATTTCTAAGGATTAAAGTCTTAACACTGAGGTTTAGGAGACCTCAAAAGACAATCCTATTTCCTCCAAGAGAAATAAAATATGCCACCCATCACAAAAAAATTCAACTTTGCTACGTTAATAGACAATGACAAAGACCTGGGAGTGAACTGCTAATCCTTCTGTGGAAGAACAAAAGCTCCAACGCCTGAGCATGAAGGAGGGTCTGAGGGGGTGGGCGGTCAGAGGATAGTAACTAGAAGAAATTTCCCAAAGACATGAACAAGAATCACAAGCGAGAAATATTATTCTGAAGCTAGGACGAATGCTAACAGAGATGCTACATTCAGACACTTTGGCAGATCTTTGAATCCAATTTGTTCAAGACTGACAAGTGAGGGAGTGACATTAATACAGCAGAATCCGACAAGCATCGATATTGAACGACATTCATTTGGATATTTGTTATCTGTGTCAGGTCCATTCCAGAAATGGTGTGCAGATAGAGTGGGGATTATTCAGAGATCAGCGGCGATGAACAGGATGAACACGTCGACGTATCAGGAGGAGGAGCTGCTGGGTAACGCCACCTGGACCTTCTCCTACCATCACCAGAACAACACCCCCACCCCGCCGCTGCTGCAGGACAAGGCCTCCACCCTCAAACCCGCAGCCTGTGAGCAGGTCCACATTGCTGTGGAGGTTTGTATCAGGACCCAGGAACGTTGACCCTGTGAACCCATCACGACCTCTGACCTGGCTTAGCGTTTCTCTAACCATACTTCCTGTTGTCTCTCCTCAGGTGTTTCTGATCCTGGGGATCATCTCACTGCTGGAAAACATCATGGTCATCACGGCAATAGTGAAGAACAAGAACCTCCACTCACCCATGTACTTTTTTGTCTGCAGGTAAATATTTATTGTTAATTTTATTGAATTTCGAATCACAAGAAGTTTTGAAAACTATAAAACTTTTTCTGTCCGGACTAAAGATTCTCAGCGTGTGTCCAGAACAAATAAAAAGACAGATCAGAGAACTTCACTTTGGTCCAATCTTTTTCATTTTTCTACTTCCTGCAGCATTTAGGTTTCTCTGTTGTTGGACATAAATGCCTTCATTGTTGGTCCTCTTGTCACTACACTTTTCTCTAAATGTTTTCACCAAGACCTTTCAAAGTTTAATTCTATTGCACTTCACTCTTCGGGAGAAAACAATAAGTTGTGTTTCTTGGATGTGGTGAAGTCAGAACCGCTCATGCTGAACCAAGGAAACACCTTGCTTCATAGGTTGTTGTTATAAAGAGAACAGATGGCACCATTTACTGCCAAACAATTCAATAACAAATCCACAGCACAAAGCATCAGCAGCTTCTTTATGCAAAGCTGTCAAAATCAATCTTGGACTTGTCCTTGAGTTCCTTTTTCTTATTTTTTGGAAAAGTGTCTTCACTTTGTGCAGATTTACAAAAAAAAAAAAAAAAAAACTTCCGATGGTTGAAATGACTGCTGGAACACCAGAATCTCTTGCGGAGCGTTTAGAAAGCATTTACAGGCAGTTTGACTCAGAACACATCATTCCCCCTTAGAACAGAGAATCTGGTCATCTTATGTCCGCTGACATTCAAAGATGCTCAGATTCCTATTCACCTGGAGGCAGGACCTGTTTTGACAGTAACAATAACTCCTACATTCATACAGTCAGATTAAAGGATCACTGGCGTTCATTTTGAATGTTCATTCTGTTTCGCTTTGTTGTTTTGAGCACAGTGTCATGCAGTGTCTCACTTTGTTCTCCAGGGCGGATTAAATATGCAGCTGTTGTTTTCTTCAAAGAAAATATAAAATAAAATACATCGAGGATGTAAAACCTTATGAATGCATTACTGCTGTTTCCAACAGTTACAAGGCTCTAAACAAGCACTTGATGGATTTCTTCTGGGGGTTTTTCCCCTGTATTTCAGATCAAGCAAACTTTAGTATCAGGCAAACACAAGATGAGTAAACACAACAATCAGGTTTCAAATGATGATTTCACTTCTTAATGAGTTTTTCTCAGAATCCCAGGAACCAAACATGAAGAAGCAGCATTCAGCTTCTATGCACCACAAATCTGGAACAAACGTCCAGAACATTGCAAAACTGTGGAAACACTTAGAGCCTTTTGAAACTCAATGTTCTAAGAATTTAACAATGGCACTAAATGTAACTTTTCAATTGTTGATTCTATGTTACACGACTTTGTGTTTTTTGTGTTTTTATTATGTAAAGCACTCTGAAATATTTTGTTGCTGAAATGTGCTACACAAATAAAATTTGATTGATTGATTTCAAAACAAACCTCTTCCAATATAAAAATGCACCTTGTTAAATCACAAATTAACTGCTTAATCAAATTTTTGATTTGACACTTATATCCCTGACTACTAACTGATCTGTAGTCAGATCACTTATTCCATAAATATCCCCTGTTTGACACCATAGAACACATTAAAAGATTCAAAAAGCAGCACATTTTCCCCCAATCTAACACTAATCCTGTGAAAGAGTTAGTAAAATATAAAAATTCTATTTTAAACAGAGAGCTTCCATATTGCATTCTGAGATCCAAGTTAGTAAAAGTCTTCTGACTTTCCTAATTGACAATTATTTTTCCAACTTATAACTTTAAAAATTAAATTTCTGTTAAAAAAAATCAAGTCCTGTTGTATAACTGTTTTGAAATATTTGTTAAAATGGTAGATCTTGAAATGTTTTATTATTCTACCGTTGCAATTGACTGCAAGTCATTGCAGAACAAGTACACCTCGCAATTTACCAATCATACTTTGCTTCCCTCTAACAGTTTAAATGTAGATTTGGGATGGTTAGTAATGTAAAAAGATCTTCCAGCACAAGGTCTGTACATTTTCTGCAAGAACAAATATGTCTGTTCTTTTACTCAGGGTGACAAAGAACAAGTTTTTCTTTGCAACCAGGATATTTCATGCTTCGCAAGAGCTTAAGGAAAGAACTTCTAGGAAATCTTTATAGGTCCCTCCCACTGGAGCACAAGTCCACTTAATTTTTCTTGGACACCACAAAAAAGAAGCCGTGCCCAGAGGAAGAATAAGCTGAAAGAAGTCCCAAAGCGTTAAGATGCAAGAACAGAATGATGTCAAAGCAATTTCTCTATGTTTCCAAAATGTGTATTGACCTTCAGAGAGAGGAGAAGAAAACTCTCCCTGCCACATATCCACCACCAGAGAAGGAGTGAACAATAAAAGCTCAGGTACAACAAAACGACACAAACAGCTTTTGTTGGATTCCGTTTGATTCCTTAAAAGTCAGCTGTAATTCTCCAGAACACCTGAATGAAATGGTTGAATTCCCTCATCAACATGCCATTCATCTCCACTGAGCTCTAGAAATGAGTCATGCACTGAGATTCAGGTAGAGGAGGCGATGCTTCTAGATGTGTAGGGTGGTAACTCTCAAGCACTGGACTTGGGGACCCCCTGATTTAGCTCAAAAAGCCGTCGTCTCAAACACCTGCTAACATGCTGCTTTAAGCAAAATGCATCTGTCAGCGGTATCAATTTATCCCCCATAAATCATAGTTAGGATCGGCATCGCTACATGAGCGACAAGAAAATGTCTCAACCCTGCAGAGAGGGAAAGTTGCACAATAACTCATTGATTGATTTAACTGGCTCTCCTGCTGGGAGGCAGGGATTTAAATGCATCACTGCTCAGCAGGAAGGTTTGCCAGCTTATCTGCTGGCTGCTGGTGAAAGCGCGTCTGTGCAGAAACTTTAGGAATGTGTGTTTTTGGTCAAAAGCGTCCGTTATTGACCGTGTCTGCTTGGTTGTAGTCTGGCTGTGGCAGACATGCTGGTGAGCGTGTCCAACGCATGGGAGACCATCATCATTTACCTGCTGAACAACAGGCAGCTGGTAGTGGAAGAGCACTTCATCAGACAGATGGACAACGTGTTTGACTCCATGATCTGCATCTCGGTTGTGGCGTCCATGTGCAGCCTGCTGGCCATCGCCGTCGACAGGTAGGACCATTTCAATGTGCCACACAAGTGTTTTTAACCCTTTGAGTTGTCCACATCTTGTCACCTAACAAACGAAAACTTCAATTATGTCATTTGACAAAAACAACATGACAAAAAATTGCCAGGTGGACAGAAAACGATGTATAATTTAAGTAAAAATAAGGTGTTACATGCATTAATATTCACCCTTATTCAATGTACTCTTCCTGTGTGTAAATGAACCTCTGGACAAATTCAACTGTTGACCATGAGTTTCGAGCATCTTGCATGTTGGGGTGAGTCAAACAATGTGGAAATTAAAAAAGTATCTATAAAATACGTGAAAGTTTAAATTTTATATATAAAATCTATACCCAAACTAGGTTTAGTCAGTATGAATATGATTGTATATTAATTTTTTTTGTATATGTTTTATGGTTTTCTGTTTTCTGCAGTATGCTTTACTTTTTAAGGATGTTTTCATGTTTTCTGATCAGGTTGTTCTTGTAAGTGAGAATTTGTTCTCAATGAACTTATCTGGTTAAATATAGGTTAAGTGAAACAAATTAAACCATGTAGTGAATAGAAAGTCAGTTTAATGTGTCATTAAATCATTAAAATGCAAACTTCTACTAGCTGATGCAGATAATTAACAAAATGTGTATTTTATTATCTCCTAGCACCTGCTCCTGCAGCATCACCATGAAATAATTTTATCCGTCCGACCGGCCCGTTAGGTTTTGGGGCGGGGCTTTGGGCGAGTCCATAGTAAAATTACATGGGAAAAAGTTCAAGGTGTTACTTATTGCTTTTCCAAAGCACTATGATAACCTGTTGTGCACCTAGAAACAATAATGGATATGCATACATAACCTGTAAAACTTGCTCTCAGGTGTAATGCATCACCTTTGACCTCTACAGGTCTGCATTTATACAAACCTCTGTCCAGATCAAAATATCAAATTTTGTCTCCTGTTAGACTAAAATGTTTATCTCTGTTACTATTTTAATAAAAGTAGAACATCAAGAGATCATATGAGAGGAAAATCATAAATCAAATATATCTAATGACTCTTTTAGCAAATCTTGATGTGAAAAAGTCCATACAATCAAAACAAACGTGCAAACTTTGCCCTAAAGGGAGAATGACTTTTGTCAAAGACAAAGGAGAAAACCAACAACCGCTAAAATCGGCAGTTCATTTCTGTTTACATTGGGTGAAGAAGGAATGTGCGCTCAGTGTCTTCTTCAGGCTCTAGTGTTGTTTCCTTCAGCAGTTCTTGGTGTAGCGCCACCCCAGGCGAGGGGAGGAACAGGTTTTTCAAAGGATTTGGGTTGTTGGACACAGTGCAGAGTTCAAGTGAGCCACAGCAGCTGAAAATGGAACAAATATTGCAATTTTGGTCCCAAATCTGTCCTCAAAACTGTCAGGTGTAAAAACACCCTTAACCTTATAAAGATAATTCTAGAAAGCTGATAAGTGATATTGTATTTATTTATTTAATTTTAATTTTATTTATTTTCAAACATGATAGCAGTATAAAATCGCACACATAAACAAGGAATGCAAAAGACACACTTTTTGCACCACAATAATCTTAACATGCTCGAAAAGGAGTAGGAAGAAGTAAGAAACTTACAAACTCCTACCTCATAAACTTATACAGTATTTTCAGATGGACCCTCATTATTAAATCAAATTAAAAAACATTTGTTAATTAATTTTCCATTTTATCTTGGCCTGTATATGTCTAAATATATCCATACATACATCCTCATCCACACACACTCACACATTAGTGCTCTCTCTCCCCATATGTCTATATCTTGTGAAAATAATCTCTTCATATTTCCTTCTGCTATTGTGTAAAATTTTGACTTTGTTTTAACTCCTCATTTAACTTGTTCCATAATTTCACACCATGAATTGAAACACAAACTATGTATGTATGATATGCTTCCCTCCACAGGTATGTCACCATCTTCTATGCTCTGAGGTACCACAACATCATGACAGTGAGGAGAGCAGGCTGCATCATTGGAGGAATCTGGACCTTCTGCACCGGCTGTGGGATCGTCTTCATCATCTACTCTGAGACCACCCCTGTCATCATCTGCCTGGTGTCCATGTTCTTTGCCATGCTGCTCATCATGGCCTCCCTCTACAGCCACATGTTCATGCTGGCCCGCTCGCACGTCAAGCGGATCGCCGCCCTGCCGGGCTACAACTCCATCCACCAGCGCACCAGCATGAAGGGCGCCATCACCCTCACCATCCTCCTGGGCATCTTCATCGTCTGCTGGGCCCCCTTCTTCCTGCACCTCATCCTGATGATCTCCTGCCCTCGCAACCTGTACTGCGTGTGCTTCATGTCCCACTTCAACATGTACCTCATCCTCATCATGTGCAACGCTGTGATTGACCCACTGATCTACGCCTTCAGGAGTCAGGAGATGAGGAAGACTTTCAAGGAGATCATCTGTTGCTACAGCTTAAGAAACGCCTGCAGCAACCTTTGCTCCCTCACCGGTAAGTTCTGAAAAGAAAAAAATGGAGAAAAAGAACACACATGCACACACAAAAAAAGAACGAAGTTGGATGAATGAACTTGAACTGAGACTGATTCCGGAAATTCAACGTCCAGCACATGGAGACTGTGTTTCGTTTTGGGTTGTTGTTTTTTTGCCACTTACGTATTACGGTCCAAACAGTTTTTAGTTGGGTGTTTGTTTTTCCGCCAACTGCTAAAAAGGACAAGCCAGAATGGAGCCAGAAACAGTGAAGTGTTTCGTAATGCGCTAATGCACTGCATCCAAAACACACACAAAGAGGCTGATTTATTAGGTACATTATCCAAACGCTCCACCAGGCCCATCCGAAATCACGAGTCATTTAAAAATGAGTCACAGAAATCTAACCAACTTTCATTCTCCCCTGACATGCCCTCCTCTGTGTGGTCTAGCTTTTCTTTTGGTTCTCCTTTTCTAATCAATGAGATTTACTATCCTACCCTACAAGACTATGACCAACAAGGCAGCCTGACAGATCTATTTCATTTCTGTCAAGTGAGCCATGCAGGCTGAAAGAGAGCTTAGATATTCACTGTTAATTGGTGATGATGGCAACCCCAGGCAGCCAGTGTTGCTTCAAACCCGTGATGTTCACATCCTTGGCAATTAGGACTAACCCCAGTGGGCAATAAAGCCGGCAACTCTGACAGGATCCTGGGAGTACCCACTGATGTTACAAAAGGAGGCCAAAACTTTTAGAAATGGTATTCAGCGTTTTAGGGGATAAAACATGAAGTTGTTGTAATGCAATGTTCAGGGGGTTTGGAATACGCTTGAGTCGACACCATTTTTTTTGTTGTTGTAATGATTTTTAAATGTAAAAAAAAATGCAATTTTATTGACAAGTGCAAAAACATATAAACACATTAGTGGGGCAGAGATGAACAGAAGCAAGTCATCAGCGTATAATGACAGTATGTGAAGTCCTTCAGATGACTGATACTGTACTGGTCGTACAGTGGAACTATTTCCGACATCAAAGTACATAGCTAAGTACACTGCAAAGGAATCCAAGGAGTAACAGCAAGTAGAATAAAAAGAAAAGTTGAAGGATTTTGATTTTCGTACCTAGAAAAGATTGTATCTAAGCAACAGTTTACCAATGGTATTTATAGATATGAAATGTAGTTGATTGTTCAGATGTTAGCAAGAAGAGAGCCTTAACTCGTTCTGTGAAGATGGACGAATAACGGTGCAGAGAGTGTTTCTGTTTTCTCACAGATTATCGTTTCTCATATTCTACTGTCAGGACATAATGGCAGTTTTAACAAATACGTAAAAAACATACTTTTTTTTAAAATTAAAGTTACCTACCGCAGCTTTAAATATGAAAATAAATAAATAAATAAAATTATTCAGTACCGCCCCAGCAACTGGACACAGTGCTCTTCATTTTCTCTTGTTAGTGGTAACCTGTACTTTGAATGCTCCAAAATGCAATCCAGAATAGGAAACAGTGTTACAGCAGTTTAACATAATCCAGTGATGTAGTTAAAAGTGAACAGTGGAAAAAAAAAAAAGTTAGTCAGACACTGGTTCAAGCTCATTTAGTCCACTTTAACAGCTGCATCAGGGCTTTAATCAACTTGTTGTTGGAGTCCCTGTTCAGTCCACTTATATTGATCGGTGGGGTGATCACACACGTACTGTTAAATGTTATTCACATGAGAATCGGAGATCTACACTCAGGGGTTGCACATTAACTCTTTTTTTTTTTTTACTTTGTTCACAGTAGAGTTGACGCAGCCGTCAGTAGACATGAACTTTTTAATTACACTTCAGTTGAAAACTGTCCGTGTCTCTGCGCCGACACTAAGCTCTTTGAAACCACTAATAATTTGTTCTTCTTTCATTTTCTCATATGACATCTGTGTGCATCATAAGCTCATTGAGAGTTCTTAAGCCAAATTAAGAAAAATTCATCAGAATCAAGGCGCCGCTAGAGGCGTGCGTCTTGGTCTGGATGTTTGCCTGCTCCTCAGTGCCAGCCCACACCCGCACACGGGTGACAGGGCTTTAGACTAGTAATAAACGCAAATACTGAAATGTGTTGTCTCCGTCAGAGAAGTGGTGTTGAGCGTTGTGGAGGAGAAATGTTTTCTGCTGTCAGCTGCTGCATCTGTACGATTTATGAAATAAGTTTTTCCCTCATTATTTACAAAAAACAAACACCGAATTCATCTTCTGCTGAACAGAAGAACGGAAAAGTGCTAATTAAAACAAGCCTTACAATATGAGTGATGAAAAGAAGAATACAAGAGCACAATGTGTACATTTTAAAGACACTTCTAACTAATTTTCTGAAGATTCAGACTCTCTTGAAATGTTTGTAAGGAAAAACTTTATCTTTAACCATGTTTTAATTAAAGTGGCCAAACAGATAATGTATCGTGAGTAGATGGATTACATAAATGACGCGAATTAAGGTAATTATAATGATACAATTTTGAGATTTTTTATTTAAAATATCGCAATAAAGCTTAAATTCTTGATGAAAATGGCCTGGCTTAAAACTTTTGCACAGAAACTTGTCCTGAGCAACTAAAGATGCAGAAACAATATAAACATGTATACATTTTATTCATAAGTAAATGAATAAAATGTATTCCCATTTGGGAAGGTCAGGTAATTAATAGCTAAATTAATCACAGTGATTCATTTTGACTTGGACTCCTGATCTGAAACTTGAGTCTTTTTCACATGTATGAAGATTCAATAAAAAACTGTCATGACAGGCTACAGTGTTATAGGCTGACGGTTCGTTAACTGTGAAAGGATGCTCTTAATTATTATCCAGTGATGTTTGTGAGTTATGGGCTGTTGACGCACAATACAGAATAAAAATAATTCAAAACTAAATCAAAAAAGTATATTTTCTCAGTGGAAAGGAGGCGATCACGCTGTATAGTTCAGTTGCAAATGTGAAAAGTGAGCTGAGTCAGTTTGGAGACCAAATGCATAATCCCAGTTTATGAATAAATTTAGACTCGTTTCGGCAGGGGGAAAAAAAGAACATTTTTGCTTTCTGGATTCTTACCAACCTACATTTCATTGTCTCACCGGAGCCCCAAGAATTCTGCAGCCATGAAGGACGTAACAGTGTGTACACTTCATGGTGGATTGGAAAAAAGGAAAGGATGACTGGAACTAGTGATTTTCGCTGCTCGGTTTTCCAGAGCTTTCAGAATGTAGAAGTCTTTGTGTGGAGACAGGAACAGTGATGTTGCATTAAGAGGATTATTACTGTCTTGCACGCATAAAGAGTTCTGCACTGATCACTGTGTGGTGGGGAGGCAGAGCTTCTGTTCGGCTTTGTTCAGCATGTTGAAGGTAAAAACCATCCAAGTAAATGGCGACTGCCCCCTTTTAGAGGTCTGACAAAGACCTGCAGATGAAAGCGCTGCCTCCACTCTAGGTGGAAAAGCATTATGATATCCGGTGCTTTGGAAGACATACATGACTAATATGTCATGTATTACAATGTGAATGAGTAACACCAAAAACAAGGTAGAAAAAATGATGATAAAGCAGCAGGATGGGGTGACAGACATTTACTCCTCTGACTAATGGTCCTCACGCTCAAATCACCTGTTAAAAGCAGACATGGCAACCACATAAAAAAACACACACAACAGCCGTCTCCTCTTTCATAAACGCTTTCCAAGATAATTACAAATCCCTGCTTCACTCCGGGGGGTAACACGTTTATCCTGCTGTCTCACATATTGCCTGACCTTTAGAGGATCTATTTATTTTCTGCTCAGTGTGAAGCACAAAAGTGTTTGGTTTTTTTTGTATCGCCGTAGAAACATTATGTTTCCAGATATTTTTTTGTCCAGTTTTTTTTTTTTATATGTGATTATCAGCATGTATTCAACAAACACAACAAACATTCATGATTTTTTGGAACTGCCTAAATGCCTGCTTTAAAAAATCTGTTGTTTTTTATTTTTGTTTATAAAAAATAAAGGTTGATTTTTGTCCTATACATACAAATAAGTAAAAGCCATAAGAGCCTTTTCTGGTGATGATAGTTGTGGGTGGGGAAAGCTGAATCTCAAAAATCAGCATCAACAATCATTTTGAGCAACTTTAATTTTTAACAACAAAAAGAAGGAGTGGCCATGTCCAGCCTCAAACTATCAATTGACCAAATAAAAAAAAAATTTTTTTAATCATTTGTAATGAAAACTCAGCCAATGTTGATTGATCCATAGATTATAATTCATATTTTGAACAGTTCATACCGTGTAAACATGTTGTCTATCTGATCAACTTTTTGGACACAAATAAAAAGCAAAACTCACCATCTATCTTTTTTTCATTTTATGCCGTTTGTATCGACAAAATCCAGAGTTGCACAAGTATAAAGTAATGACAGCAGCCGTCAGCACGCTGCACGTGTGTCTGCACAAGCGCCATGGTTACCAGCCAACCAGCCTCTTGAAATCTGCCTGTGTGTAAAAGAGCAGCACCGTTTGGTCAGACCGGAGCGTAAGGTTTTCCGTCCTGCTCCGTTCTGTCTCTGTGCTCCATGCTGAGCTGAGCTGCTGCCATATAAAAACATGAATGTACAAATAGCCCCACAGCGCGCTCTGTGATTGTGTGCTGGTGCCTACCTCCCTACTGAGAGGCTTGATTCCTCTTTATCAGTAAAAAATGCAGCGACCTGCTGAACCTGAATGTTATTAAGCATTGCTATGTAAACGACGTTATTATCTGTGCAATATATTATTTATTGTAAAAAGAAACATGGTGAAAAGATTAACATGGGTTACCCGTCTTGTGTTGTAATGCTGTTCTGATTTATTGTAAGTCTTTTGCACTGCAGAGAATATTAATGGGAGAAGATGCATAAAAGTGCACAGACTTGTAACGATATTTACTTCGATGACTTTGCATTTTTGTGCTCAAACCCCTCTGTGCTGCTATTGTATGCAACATTCTTCAAAACTGACACTGACTTTCTGTTGCCCACAGAAGCAGCAGTCTGTGGTTTTGCCTCAGCTGCTTCACCAGACTGAGGTTTTCCTGATCGGATGCTTAAGCTTTTCTCCATGTGCAGTGAGACCGTTCACACATTTCACATTGTCAAATGGTGACATGAACAACGTAAATGTTGGCTTCTGTTAGCAATGTGGCTTACAATGGATTCTTCTCTTTATGTATTTATGTCTTTATAAAAAAAGATAATAAATCTGAGTGTTATTCTGTTTTATTAATTATGTATATATAATTCTTTTACTCCATTTTAAATGGTTGGGCACTCTTTTTTAACTGTCCTTCTTAACCTAAGAGTCCAAAAAGTGCTCTGAGATTTTCTCGACAGATGTTCTTACTGCGGCTAATGGCCTAATTAAAGCACAGTGGGGATGGAGCCTTTGTAGGCTACAAGCTGCTCCTTGTTATTCATGCTGCAGTCTTTTAAGTTTCTCCTGTTTAAATCCAAGTTTGAGCTCCATCAGACCGGTTTGATTGATTAATACTACAGCTTTTTTTCTTTTTTTTAATCTTATTGTTCTTGTTGATTTTATTGATGTGTTTTGGAACTTTGTTTATTTTTACTCTTTGTGATGCACTTTGGTCAAAGTGATTGTTTTTAAATGTGCTACATAAATAAACCAGAGGAAAATTGGCTCCAATGTTGTTATTTCAAGGTTTTCTATTTCATTAAATATTGTTTCCGAATTCTCTCTTTATGATGGATAATTCAAATCCCAGAGGGAAATGTGATGCTGTAACTCGTACAATTCTCTTCAGAGCAGGAAGACTCTCCTTTAGCAGTCTGTGTTACAGCGGTTTGATGCGGTGTGTCATAAGACTGACATGACACTGTCATAAACATGACATAACACCTGTTATGAAGACGAAGGAGTCTTCATGAATGTTTACGACTGTTGTCATGAAGTGTCATTCGGTAAATAATCACACTTTTAATGCAAAGGTGACCATTTTAATTTGCTTTTGATGCAAGTTTTAATGCGACTTTGCTTTAAAAGTGTCATTATTTACCAATAATGCAAAGTTGACACTTTTAATGTACTTTGAATCAACTTTGCATTAAAAGTGTCATTATTTACCAAATGACACTTTATTACAACAGTCATAGACATTCATGAAATCTACTTCATGTTCATGTTCAGGTGTCATGTCCGTCTTATGGACACTCTGTCAAATAAAGGGTTACTGAAGTCTCTGACCAGAGACTTAATAAAACTCTTATTGCATACTTTATTTAATAAGGGAATAAAAGCATTTTTACATACATCAAAAAATATTTATTTATATCCCAAAAAGTCACAAAGAATTGCATTTTTGTTAGTTACAATGATGCTTAATCTAATTAATAATATAGTTATAGTAATAAATAAAACAAAGAAATCAATGCAAAACTAATAACCTGAAAAGTACTAGAACCAAAACACAGTAGATCTGATGCATTTTACAATAAGATGGTAAACAATAAACGTGGCCTGTAGCAGATTATATTTATTATTCCGACTGCAGCACTACATGGAAAACCTCAACAGTTTATACAAACTTTTCAGTTTGTAGCCAGAATGTGGCTCAAGTTCTCTTTCTGCTCCATTCACTGGCTCTCATCCAGATGTTCAGATCCCATCAGACTTCTGCTTGTTGCACATTGCTGTGCCCTCACTGCCAGCCAGAGGTAACAGCCTGGTCTGGTACATGTGCAGTCCAGCAGCAGTTATGTGAATGATTTAATATGCAAAGGGTTGGGGTAAACTGGGAAAAATCAGAAAGCATAAAAGGTGGCGTCTTCAGTGAAACTTGTTAGTTTGGCCTGTCAGTCAGTCGGTGGGTAAATGACGCTCTTTCCCACGCAGAGTGGGCGTCTTCATGGATTTACCGCTTTCAGCATCAGACCATGTCTGCACAGTGCTGCAGGCTTCTTCTGTCAGCTGATCTTCTCTCACTCGTCACATACTGGTGACAGATCACCGATCTCTGGAAGAATAATGCTCTCTGCTCTAAGCAGGCGAGCTCTTTGCTAATCAGGTCATCTATATGCCAGTCTCTGCCCTGCGTTTGTGCTAAATTACTTCCAAATAGTCATTTCTTATGTCTCTTTCTATCAGTGGATTTGTCTGACAGATGTATATTGGGGGTAAAAGTTAGACTTTAGCATATTGGCAGCTTTTTCAATTATAATAATGTATCAGGAATTTATCATTTCCTTTAGATATTGATCAGTCTCTTTAATCAGACAGTCATTATTTAAAATCAAGCTGAATAATTAGTTCAGCATAATAAGATTTTATTGACTATCAGTTATTGTATGTCAAATCTACAATAATTAATTAAGCAAAGGAACAAAAACAAAGATAAAACTCACAAACACAAACAATTTAACGCTCTTTAAAGAGAAATGTCTGACTGAATAAGCATTGAAAAGACAAATAAATGAGCTGAATAAAGAGATTTTGGTCTCTACATTTAAAGTCTAAACCAGACAGATCAATGAAATTAACTCATTGATCTGTCTGGTTATGACATCAGAACACCAGATTATAACCAGAATTAGAGCGCCACACTGTGGATCATGTTGTGTTGAGTGCTAACCATCCCATTTCTCAGTTCAGCCGAGAAATGTTGGTGGATTTCTGGATGATTTCTCACTTTAGATTACTCTAGAAAAGAAAGTTAGAACTACACCAAACAGCCTGGAAGTGGTCGTTAGGAGATGGAAGCATGGCTGGCAAGAAAAAAAAATACGTCATCAAGTTTGAGATAAAAATTTCAATTTCAGATATGAAATCCATTATTTTTCTCCTACTTATTTTCTTTTAACTGCAGAGAGGGAGTAAGGGGGGGAAAATAGTTGTAGATAAACTGATCTGCTGCTGATTGGAGCCGTTTATCGTTTAAGATCCACAGCATGTGATCATCATAAAGAGTCCGACTCGCTTTCATCATTCAGAATCTAACCCAAGGTTTAAAGTTCTGACTCTTCAGAAGCTACATGTGGGGTGTTGTAATTCATTTCTGAATTTTTAAATTTTGACTTAGAAATAGAAACAAGATAACAAAATAGTAAACTAACAGATATCTAAACAATATTTTGATCACAAAACGTCAAGATAATATTTATGGGGTAAGAGATATGGGCGAATTCTGCAGTAGGAAACTTTTATAAACATGTCTTTTAGACGTTTGTTAAAAGTGTCAGAATGTCGTATGAGACAGATAATCTCCTATTGCCATCAGCAGAAATACACCACTAGGTCAGAAACTACCAATCAGAGCCAGGAAGAGAGTCTTAGCACGGTCAATCAGGCTCACGTACACACTGCTCACATCATTCCTCCTTGCTTTCTGCCCCATTGAAGAGCTTGTCCTGAATGCTCAGCCTAGCATGACCAGCAATAAGTTGTTTCTCCACCCTTAATCTTCAGCAGTGCATACACAAGCATGATTTACAGCACTGAAACCCTTCTCCTGGCTGTGATTGGTTGCTTCTGATTGGCAGCCAGCAATGCATTTCTGCAGACAGCAGGAGGATCACTGGGTGGAGGTGGATTTCATTCACAGATGATCTGTCTCATGTTGCACCTGGAGACATTTAGATGAAGAACATTTTGATATAAGTTAGTTGCTGCTGCTGCTGCTGCTGCTGCTGCTGCTGCTGCTGCTGCTGCTGCTGCTGCTGCTGCTGCTGCTGCTGCTGCTG
>CAEFZX010006234.1:118203-152154 GCA_903066825.1 Alfaro cultratus | reverse complement strand
AGATAGATAGATAGATAGATAGATAGATAGATAGATAGATAGATAGATAGATAGATAGATAGATAGATAGATAGATAATTGAAACAGGCCAAATTATTGGTATGAATTTTTATTAAATATTTTTCTAAAACTGTAAATAAACTGAACCTGTTTGTTTTGTTAAATGTCATGAGGTAATTTCTATTGTGGATTGTGGGTTACATAAATAACCTGAATTGTAAAGTAGTTTAACAGATAAAAAAGGTTCTTAATTATCACGAGAACCAAACCAATTTTAACATTTACGTCTTTAACAAAAGATCAAAACAAACTTTCTCTAATGAGAAGACAGACTTTTGGCATAGGATAAATAAACATGTTAATAACAAAGTCTGTATAATGAAGTTTAGAAGACTTTTTCCTGGATTTTGGGACGTAATGTGACTTTTCACACAGTAGGACTTTAACTGCAGATTATGGATTCATGCAGTACAATCTGTTTACTTGACCAAAGTGAACTGAAGCAATAAATCTTGGGATAATAATGTAAAGTTTGGGGCTTTGGTTTGGTGTATTTTAAATTTTGAGTGGATTTATGTTCTGTGTTTGATATTATCTTTGGCATTAATCAAAAATAACACTCTTATTCTTTGTATTTTATCTCAGTTAAAGGTTAACGGTACAACCCAGGCTTCTGACATATCTCCTTTATAATTGCTTCAAAAAATGCAAGAAAAGAAATAAAAAAAACTCAAATGTGTACAGAGTAATGATATTTCGCAACTGCTGTGACTCAGATGCAACACATAATACTTTGGAAGTTCCTCATTTAGCTTAATCATCAGTGCGATAACCCAAATTGACATATTCGCAGCCTGTCTTTGCAGTCATGTGTGAATGTGGGTTGTTATGACATCTTCTCCTCATCTTTAACAGAACCAGCTAATTTTAAAAGGACAGGGGGGTTTTTATCACCCACTGTCCAATTTCACTAATTTAATTCAATAACAAGTCCTGGGTTACACTTAACTTATTCATAGTTAAGTGTAACTATGAATAAGAGAGTCAACAGAGTCTCTTATTCAGACAGAGTCGACTCTCTTTTTAAATTTGTTCAAATGTAACAAATTTACATTAGGTAATAAATGGTTGTGACACCTCGTCACATCAAACTTTAAACATGCCTAATATGTTTAAAGTACATATTTTTTTACATATCAATCAATCAATCAATCAATCAATCAATCAATCAATCAGTCATTTGTAACATTTCTCATACTTTGTGAACACTGAATCAATTATAATATTGATATTTTGGACCTGCTCTAAAGGTTTAGTTGCCAGTCTTTAATGTTTGTTTGCGAGTTTCTGAATATTTTTTCTGAAATCTGTATCTATTTCAGTAATTTGATTAAAAAGGAAAAAATATTTTCACACAATACACAATAGATTTCATTTATCTCTCTTAATTGTAATGGTCATGGCATCTTGTTACTGAAACCCCAAAATTCAGCTTCATAGAAAATCTTTAAAAATGTTCAGTATTTGGTGGTGGCTTCTTTTGCATGGTTTGCTGGAGGAGATCAGCCTGTGGCACAGAGAAGGAAAGAGGAAGGTAACTTTAAAAGTGGCCTTCAGCTCATCTGCATTGGTGGATTTGCTTATGCAACCACATAAACAGTCAACTTCTTAAGCAATGTCATTTTCCTCCTTTTAGAGGGCGTGTCAATGATTGTCTGTTGGACTTCCCCATTAAACAGGCCAAAACACATATGATTTCTGAATTAAGAATACTATTTTTGTTGGTTTTGAGTAGTTGTTTTTTAAGAAATTACATTTTGGGTTTCATTTGGTATACATAATCATCAAAATTGAGTGAAACAAACAATATATAACTCTAAATAATATGTGTTTGACTTTCTCTGTTGAATTAATGGGGGAAAAAATAGATTTTCTTACTTATTGAGGGGTGTCATTTTACAAAATGGGTCACGTTAGATAAAAATGGGCAAAAAATAATCCTGTATTGTGTAAAACATGCAATACGTATACTTAATTACAAAGCTCAGCTGCTTCAGTATTTATGTCTACTATTACTGTATCTGTGACAGCTCTTAAGTTCAAGGCAAGAAACTAATTACTTCCAGGTAACATTCAACAAACATTCTAAAACCTTTTCCTTTTTGGACACATGAAGCATTGGCATAATAATCTCTCAAAAAAAAGGAAAAAGGCAGATTAACAATATCCGAAACTGAAATATCAAACCCTGACGATGACGTCACCTTGCCTTGTTTTCTGATTGGCTGTCCCGCCTGTAACTCATCGAACGGTTGCTAGGCGGAGGAGGCAGGAAGAGACGTTAGAGGAGGCGGGAGTTCGCAAAAATCATCATGGCGGGATGCATGAAAATTACAAATGGTTACATGTCAGCAAGTTCGAAGTTAATGGTTTTTACAGTGCTTTTTATGTGTCTACCTCAAACGTCACACCAATATACAGGTAAAAAGCTGTGCTATACAGCAGCTAGAATGACCTTTGGTGGTATTTAATATCTATTTTACAAGCTACGGCTAGTAAACATTAGCTACTGTTTGTCTCCATTTACATTTGGACTTTGAGCGAGTCGGTGTAACATTTCTGGGTTTTTGAAAGACTAGCAATTGTTTTAACAATTGTTTAGCTTCATCAGACAGTAATAGAAGTTAATGCAATTATTAATTTCCTTCGTGGAAGCTTGTGACTACCATCCATTGTTCCGTTTGGAAATTTGCACCCTGTCATTTTGTAGGCGTTAGCTTGACATCACAGAACACGCCTAGGTTGTTTTCATTTAGGCCCTCACTAATACGAGTTGCTTTGCTTGTAGAAAACGTAATGAATGATAGGTCATAATGTATTGCCTCAGTGACTCATAGTCAGTATTGGTACTGAGAAAAGCTGAGAAATTGTTTTACAAAGTTAGCTGAAAACACATTTTTAGGTATTTGTATATTTGTAGCAACATTTTAGAGGTTTGAAGCAGGTGAATGCTAGTTTTTTGCATAAGTTATTATTTTTTATTTATATATGTATATCATAATGTAAACATTAAAATAAACAAAGACATAAGACTGCACAGTAAATAGTGAATATGTCATCATCAGTTTGTGCAATATTTATATTTCAAAGACTGTTTAAAGTCTTTGATGGCTAAGTGTTAACTTGCATTATTCCTGATAATGTAATGTTTAGCCAGTTGGACAGAGTCTCATGGCAGCACATGTTCATACTGGACAAAAATGTGGGCATTGCCCAAAACTGCTAATGGTCAGAAAGTGGCAAAAACACAGATGAGAAAGAGAGAAAAGACAAAAATAGTCATATATCGCAACCGATATCATTACAATATTTACCAATATTATTGCCATCACAAAACTTTCTACACAGACAGGCTACAGGAAAACATAAAAGAAGAAAAGTCTTATTTGCTTTGACTTTCAAGTTTGTTTTTTTCATTTTGTGATACAGTCACACATGTATCTGCTTGTTCATTCTAGGTGACATCCGTCCGATAGTTGATCTTCAAGATGGTGAGCAGTACCTTATGTTGGGGCCCAAACGGTTCTGCTACAAAAACACAGTTCCTCCAACCTGGAGGCAAACATGGACAAGAATTCATGCAAGTTCCACAAATTACACTGACTTAAGTTTAAAACCTATTGTTCTATAAAAGGTTTTAAAAATCCAAAATTTAACATGCTGAAACTTGGAAGTTGCTCTGTTAGCTTAAAATTGATTGTAGGAAAATGCTCTGTGCGTGATTGTGACTGTTAAATGCCTTTTTCTCACAGGTGAAAGTGTGGAGTTCAAAGGTCTTTAAGGTGGAAACTGTGGAAGGTGAAGAAGAGCTGCAGGAGCTGGAGCGCTTCAGTGTCTGGAGCTGGTTTCGATTTCTTCTACGTGAACAGCAAAATGAAACTGTCATTAACATCAACTTGTTCTGCAAAAAGACATGCTTCAAGGTGGATCCTACAGGAGGAGCTCAGTACACCGTCAAACCAATCCGCAGTAAGTAGGAAACCAGTGCAGATCACGTTCTGACTGGTTAGTGACAGATGTATTATCTTCACAATAAGTGGTAGAGTTAAAAAGAAGAGTGCATTGCAAAATTATTATTATTATTAACTTGAAAATTAAACAGTTTGCTAAAGATTACAGGAAGAAATGTCACTTTTAATATACTGCTCCTTCTTTAGAAAATAAACTTAGTTATACAAAAGGAATACTAAGCAAAGGAAACAAATAATTATGAACAGCTCACTGATTCAGGGTATAAAAACAATGCAGATTGGAAGAGGATCTAGTTAGTTTAATGGCGAAAAGATACTTTTGACTCTCATTTTCAATTAATTTGATGGAAATAAATTAATAAGAGAAAGATGGAGCAAGTTTCAAATCTCCCACATCTACTGTAATAAAGATGGACACAAATGATCTTTACCTGGAGTTGAGCAGGTGTTGGTTGTATCCCTGTCAAAGTTCCCTCAGCGTTCTTAAATAAAAAATAATGGAGTTTGACTCAAAAATAAGCAAAGAGAGTGCAGTGATAAGCAGTTGTGATCAGCTATAAAAAGTATGTTTGGTAATCCTCGTAGATCAAAAACTTGTTTTTTCTTTGTTTCTTCTTTGGTTAAGATAAAAATAACTTTCATATGGAGAACTCATCAGGCAGGAGTGAGCCATTCAGAGCTCTTCCTTTGTAATCTTTTCAAAATAAAACAAATTTTTTCACATGTTAATATCGGCACATTACAGATTTAACACAAGAATAAAGGAAGTTTCATATTAAAACCTTGGTAACTATGAACAAGCTTTCGTAAGTTTACGTAAAACAAAGAACTTACCTGTAAAATGTCACTAGTATAAGAAACAGACTGAAGTAGTAATTTACTGAGACAATAAATGTTATTTTAAGTGCACAAAAGAGCAAAGTCTCTTTGGAAAGGAAAGGTCAAAGTCTAAGCAGGGTTGCTTCAAGCATCACGGATAATAACCAGCTAACTTTCCTTTCCTTTCAGAGTTTGACATCTATCTGTTTTTGGTCTTCCTCTCCGGGGCGCTGCTGTTTGTTTTTGCAGAATCTCTGAGCAGGTATTTATCTGTCCAAAAACCAGTCTTGCATTTTAAGTTTTAACAGGATTTATTACAGTTTTCTTTGTGTTTTGATTCTTTCCTGAAGGAGTCAAATCTTCTTCTACTCTGCTGGAATGAGCACAGGCATGATCGCCTCTCTGATCATCCTCTTTTTCATTCTGTCACGCTTTTTGCCAAAGGTAAGATATTTAATCGACTTTAGATGGTTTTCTTTTCATAATTAAAGTCTTGCTGACCCAGTGGTTGATTGTACCCCTGCTCTTTTCCACAGAAAAGCCCCTTTTACATGCTTATTGTGGGCGGGTGGTCTTTCTCTCTGTATGCCATCCAGCTGGTCTGCAGAAACCTCGGGGTAATTCTGCGAGAGCACTGGCATGCTGCATTAGGTACACACTCGCCAAAAACACAGACTTCAGGCAGAAAATAACAAAGGGGAAGAGTTACAATGCCTTGAAAAAATATTCATTAGTCCTTGAATTCTTTCACTTTTTATGTTACAACCAGAAACTTCGATAGACCAACACACAGCAGTGCAGAATTGTGAAGTGGAAGAAAAATGTTCCATGATTCTCTGTTAAATTAAAGTAAAAATCTGAAAAGTGTGACAATATTATAGTTAGTCTGAACGCTTTAACCTTCCAGACGGAACATGTCAGCGACGACACAGCCAAATTTGCAGTATCGTAATTCCACCATAATTTGCGCTTTCTGAAAAATTCCAGCGGTTTCTGAAAGGGGAGACATTTCGCTTTGAAGCCAGTATCGGGTTATTATGGTAACTTAACACCCATCGTAGCCTGAAGTCAAATTAATCAGAGGGACACTCTTTTAATAGACAGCAAACTTTTTCATATTTTTATTTTGCAATGATATTTTTCATCCACATGAACATCAAAATCCATCAACATTAACATCCACACCATTTTGAAAACAGACAGAAAAATCATATTTTAGGTTGCAAAAACACTGCGTAAATCCTTCTTACTTGTTTTTTTTTCTGTCAGGTTACGTAACGGTGGTGGGATTCATCAGTTTTGCTGTGTGCTACCGCTACGGCCCCCTGGTGGATGAGAAGAGCATCAACATCCTGTCATGGACGCTGCAACTGTTTGGACTGCTTCTAATTTATCTGGGAATTCAGATCCAGCAAGTTGCCTTTGCTATCATCCTGGCATCTTTGCTCTCCAAAAATCTGGAGTACCCTGTCATTCTGGCATTGACGGTGTGGAGGTATGCAATACTCAAATGCTGACAGAAGAGGGCGCAAGAGTACAGCAAGAGCTGAGAATCTACTGTAGCAACTTAATGTAGGGAAACTGTAGCCAAAGTTGTATTTAAATAAAAAAATAATAGTCGTCCAGCTTAGACTGGAAAAAGGTAGAGCAGACTAACTACATCATATTGGGTGTCAAATCTTTGCAGCATTTCTCAAAATGGCGGCTTTTCAGCGATATTTAGAGGAGCATCTCTTTAATGATTGTTTCTCAAATGGAAATTAAACTTTTCTCATTTTCGTTCAATTAATTGATTTATTGCTTATTGGGACAGGCTTAGTTTTGAGTAAAAAGACTTTTTCAGCAAAACTTTAGTCCCAATAAAAAAATTTACCCCATAGCATAATACTGCCACCTCCACCTTTTAGAATCAAAGTTAAAAGTTTGTTCTTGGTTTCATCAGACCGTAGCTTGTTTTTTTAGTAAGGTCACAGTTTCCATATTTTATTTACATAAGCCTGACTTTCTTTCACTGCCACTGACTCATAAGTTTGTGCCATAAGATCAGTTTGATTGTTTGTAACCTTTCTGCAAACTGTGGCTTCAGCTATAGGATGCAAATGAGTAAAAGTTAGGAAAACCCTCACAGGTCATCTGAATTTCATCTGCAGATAATCAACGTTTTCAGAGGATTTATTACAGTTTTCTTTGTTCAGCCTTGAAATGTTTGGTAATTTATAATTTTTTCAAGGCTGGATACGTATGGGAAGATGTTCCAGACTTCATCTTATTTCATTATTTGAAAGATGAAAATATGATTTTTTTTTTTTGTTTGTTTGTTTTTGATGACCTGTATTTTTAATTTGTCAGATTGTCCACCTAATTATTTGTGTTCTTCTATTTACTAATAGTAAAACACATTCATACAAAAATAAAATGTTTTTCACAGTTTGGTCTGTGGATTCTAAAAACAAAATTCTTGATTTGACTTTTATTTTGATGCAAAATCCCTTTTTTATTATGTAAAATTAAGAAGTTACTAATCACAAATTATTATTCAAAGGCTCAGTACCTAAACTTGGATGATCTGGTCTGCATTTTATCAAAGACTAAACATTTTAGCTATCTATGTTCTTCCAGATGCCAAAAATAAGGGAAATGATCCTTTATTTCATAACTAATTTAGAAAATAGATTTAGTGCATTTTCTGATGACTTGTGAAAAAGACAGATCATAATAATTTATAATGAAATATTACTTAAAATATTACATTTTATTCCATAAATATTAATGTAATATTTTCACATTACATAAAAGAATATGAAGATATTATTTTATGTAATAAAATATTTTACTGCATACAATATTATGTAATAAAATAGAAATAAAATATGAGAATATTTTATTTTAATTTTATTTATGAAAATAAAATATAAGAATATTTTATTTTCATTTTATTTATGAAAATAAAATTATTTTATTTTCATTTATGAAAATAAAATATAAAAATATTTTATTTTCATTTTATTTTTGAAAATATTTTATGTAATATAAAATATATTTTGTATGATGTATTATTATATTTACATTTACAAATATTATTAAAAATATAGAAGTTTAAAACGGTATCAGCTTTAGGGTGTACAAACTATGGTATTTTGCTTTTCCCCCTCTAATATGTTTGTTTTTCAGTTAATTGTGAGCAAACTATAGAAATTATTTCTCAGGATCTTTATTTTGTATTTTAACCGGGTGATGCAGATGTGTTTTTAGTTTTTATTTCCATCAGATCATTTTGGTTTGCAGGAAAGTCAGAGGTTACATTTACTGGAAGCCCCAGCCGCGCCGCCTGCTCACTGAGGAGGAGTATCAGAAAGAAGCAGAAGAAGAAACCCGCCGTTCGCTGGAGGAGCTGCGTAAATACTGCAACAGCCCAGAGTTCAGTCCCTGGAAGGCCGTGTCCAGGCTTCAGTCCCCAAAAAGGTGCCCATTTGGATTTTTAGACTTATCTGTGCAAAACGTTTTTGAAGAAAGATCGTTGTTGCATTTTACTTCAGAATAAAAGCCGTGAGAGGCCAGCAGTGATTAAAAATATTAGAACAGAATACAAAACAACCCCAGATGAAAATATGCACCTGCTGCTTTGTTTTTCACTGACTCACAGGTCGGACATTTTGTATATATTACAGGTTGAACAATGAGCTAATCCCTTGAACTTCCTGAGCTTACACAGAGTTGATTTATTTACCTAATGAGGTCACTGTTCAGATAAAAGATGATTCAGTGTATTTTTAGAGCTTCATTATTCATAATCAAAGGTCAAAATAGGAACAATGATTATTAGATAACTCAGTTCGGTTAGCCCCGGATTACCTCGCAGCTCCATTTCTGATTAAGTTTGTTCATTCCTGGCTTCTGCATATTTTCCTCTTTAAATCTGTTTCAGTTTTTTAACACTGATGACATGCAAGTATAGAACAGTTACTTCATAATAGACATTTCTTTTCCTCCTGCTCCACAAATCATGAAACATCCCAATGCTGAAGTTGGGTTCTGACTGATCAGTGAGAAAAAGGGCTGTTTGACATCATCTCTGATTTGCAGGAGGCTGCTTGTGTAAATATTAAAATTATAGAAAATCGTATCCTACATGTTGCACTTTTTCTTTAAAAAAATTCTGTTTTTAAATAGTTTTCTTGTAAATTTGTGATGCATTTAATTCAACTTATTTCTAAAGCATGAATAAATGTCACCTCAAAATACGGTAGAGAAAAATACAACTCTGGAAAAATGAATAAACCACAGCACTGAACCCAATTGAAAACCTTCTGGTTTTTCCACCAAATATTGATTTCTGAACTCTTCCTGAGTTAAAACATTAGTATTGTTGTTTATAAATTAATATAAACTTGTTGTCTTTGCATTATTTGTGTTCTGAAAGCACTGAATCTTTTTGTTATTTTGACCATTTCTAATTTTATGCAAATAAATAAAAAAAAATTTTGCTTGGAATTTCAAAGACACGTCACGGTTTCCCCTTGAAAACCTTCTAAGCCTGGTGGTTGGAGCGTTCAAGCTGTCATTCATCCAGCGGCTCTTCGTGTTTTTGAGTTAAAAAATGTTTACAATTGACAATAAATTTGAAAATATCACTTATTTATGTGTTATAGTCTTTAAGAAATGCAAATATTTTTTAAAAACTTAAATAAATAAGCAAAACTTAGCCTGGTGGGGGCACAAGTAAAGCCTGGTAGCCTGCCAGGCTAATAACACACTAGAGGAAACCCTGTATGTTGTCAGTAGTTCATAGAATAAAAGAGCAATGTTCCTTTTACTCAAATATTTACCTATAAAAAGTTAAATCAGAGAAACTGATCATTTTAAGTGGTCTCAATTTTTTCCAGACTTGTATAATCAAACCAATCCAATATGATCTATTCATATAGAAATTCTAATTTCATCCTAGTTATGAGTGAAATTCAGGTAGAAATCGCCAGTTGGGGATCATTTAGTCAGCAGAAACTCGTCATTCCTAGCAAGCATGTGGTGACAGTGGAGAGGAACAACTCTCTCTTAACAGGAAGAAACCTCGAGCAGAACAGCATCAGTGTGAGCGGCCATCATCTAGGACAGAAATAGGGAAGCAGTGAGTCAGCTCTATCTAATGGGATGGACAACAGGGTTACACAGACTCTGTTTCAGCTGTTAAATTAACATCATATCCATAATCAACAGGTTTGCCGATTTTATCGAAGGATCCCCACACTTGAAGTCAAACGAGGTGTCAGTCCACGCGCAGGAATACGGTTTTGGAGGAAGCTTTTTTGAGGACGAGTTCTTCGGCACAGACGATGAGGGGGACAGTGAAGAAGAACTGAAGCCTATGATGAAGCCCGAGTGAGAGAGCAGAAGAAGAAGAATCAAACTGCACCCTCTCTGATGGGCAGGCTGGAGAACGCCTCGCTGGGGTTGTCCAGACTTTCATGCTTGATGGAGGAAATCTCTGGACTGGGCTCCAGCCGGAGCGATCACGGACGGAAAAGAAAAGTTGAGCACTTCAGGCATATGAATGCATTCTTCAGATTTTAAATGGGTAAATTTACATTAAGAGTTTTTGAGTGAGTTACGTCAGGTTTCAAACCATTAGGCTGTGAATGGAGAGAATCCGCTTCACGTTTTCTCCACACTGAGACTCCTACTTTTGTAAGTATTCAGAAGAAAGACTGGTCACATGTTTTCTTTAACATTAATTTTAATGGAAGTATCTGTGGAATTGTCCTAAAATATTTTGAATAAAAAAATTATATATTTGTGTTTGGGCACCTTGTGATGCTTTTGAAACTTAAATATATATTTTTTATGATTTATCCTGTCCTAAAATATGACTACTTTACTATATTAATGTCTTTTTAATTATATTCCAGATACTGTGGTCAAGACATGGTTTATTTATTAAATGTGTTGTTCTAGATCAGTCTGAATTCACACATCTGTTCCCCAACACAATCTTCCACAATCCAGTAATTACTATTGAATGCTTGAAAGAAATATTTATATTTCTTTCAAGAATTGAGATAAACTGAAATATTTATTTCAATAAAATTCAAAAATACTTTTCTGATCACAAAAGGAAAATAAATGTTGCTGTAATTCATATTAATTCAAGATTCTTCAAAAAAGTTATTGCACTTGGTGATGGCTGTTGGCAAGAAAAATCTCCTGTAGCGAATTTAAAGAAGTTCTAACTGAAGACGTTTTTTCAAATGAAATCTTTAAAAAAATGTTGTTGCAACTTGTTCCATGTTGTATTAATCTCCTCAAAATTCTACACACAAATACCTCATTATGAGAATGTGCACATTTATTTAAAAAAATAAGCAAAAAAATCACATTTACATAATTATTAACATCCTTTATGCTTCATGCTAAAGTATCACTCCAGGCTTCATGTTTGTAGAAAACTCCACCATCCCTACAGTGAGGCATGGTGGTGGTGGTATTATGCTGTGGGGATGTTTGCAGCACCAGGATCTGGCAGATTAGTCAGGATGGAGGGAAAGATGAATGATTGATGTACAGAGACATCCTAGATGAAAACCGGCTGCGAACCCAAAGATCTTATCGTCATTAATCAATTATTGAAATAATCTAAGTTAGTAATTGGTTAATCATTAACTGTAGTATAAATACAAAAAACGAAAAAAAAAATTCTAAAGGCAATTTTCTGAAAGAACAATACAGTCAAATAAATAAATAAGCCTAAACTGTACAAAAATAAATACATTTTGTATTAAAGATTAAAAAAATGTTTTTTGTTGTTGCAGGATTATTTAAATATCACATTTTCTATGGAGGTTTTTTTCTCTGACTTTTCTATAAAGCAAACGTTTGCCAGACATCTTCATGCAACACGTTCTGTGACTCAAGGCGGGTAAAACTACCGGCAACAAGCTGCTGATGTGAGTTAGCTAGAGAGCCATAAGCCGTGTGGAAAACACAAAGCTGCTGCCAAGAGCAACAAAAACACTTTAGAAATGGACAGTTTTGGTTTCTTTTGTACATCTCTTGTGATTTTAGGTCTTAAATTTGATTGATAATGGTTTTAAAAACTCTTAAATTTGATCATAAACCCTGAAAATATTTTATCGCAAAGGAGAATCAAATGATGTAGCTCATATTATGCAAGGTACTTCAAAGATACTTATGGCCATGGGCATGAAGGATCTCCTGTAGCAGTCTCTCTTACAGCGGCCCTGAAGAAGCCTCTGACTGAAGACTATTTGCAAAGCAGTCATACAATGAGGATGCCTAAGGTTGCCAATAAGGTGGTGGTTGCATCATGCTGTGGGTCTGTGTCATGAATGTGCTGTTTAGTCACAAACTACCTGAAAGTTCAACATTTTTGGCACTTGTGGTTTCTATTGAACAGTCATCATCTCCACAAGAAGTGCCCAGTTATTCAATTTCACCTCACTTCAGTGGCTACTTGACAATAAAACCAAACATATTTTTAAAAAAAGGTGTTTTACTATGGAGAAAGGAGCATATTATTCAACTTAAAGTCCAAAAATTAAAGTTAGACTCCTTTAAAACCAAGGAAATCATCCCATTTAAATAAACTCTGTCAAGATTTTTAAAATATCTGGTGCAGCTTTATGTCTGCATGTTTTATTTTAATTAGAAAAAAATCCACAAATTTAATCTTTAGCATCCAACTCTTGATTTTATTCTCATTGATCCATAAATATGTGGCACATAGTCATTACAGCCTGAATGAAACAAACACTTTCAAAATGCATCAAAGCCCCAAATAAATGAAATGTGTGTAAAGTCCATGTAAACTTCTGACTGTAAATGTATCTAATTGTCTCAGTTATGGATCCCTGGGTTAGGTTGAGTGTTGATTTCTAAGTTTAACAGTAAAAAGTTGTGCTTGGTAATCTGCAAAACAAGATGAAAGATAATTCAGGAGAAATTTCTGACCTTTTTCATATCTGTTCATTACCTAAAACCTATTTGTCTTTCCACGTCAATTCAAAACTTTAAGCAAACCACTCGCTGTACACTGAAACTTTAAATCTGTTGCTCACAAACTGACATTATGACTGATGTTAAATTCAAAGCAGAAGCTGAGCCAGGAATAAATAAAAAAAAACAGCTTTTCAGAGCAGATAATGTTATCTTTCATCAAGCACAATCTATGTTTGAAAAAGAAAACCTAACGTTTATCCTTTCTCTTTTACTCTCCCACTCTAGTTTCAGTGACATCTTGGGGACACTGTGACATTTAAAGGCAGCAGCAGCGAGAATCCCGCCGCAGGTTTCTTTTCGATCTGCGTGTCCACGCAGTGATCAGCACCGTTGGAAATGCTTGCAAACAATTACTCAACAGGTTTAAAACAGCTGATACAGTGAGCAATATTTGCATGTATTTCCCAGGCTCAGCTCAACCTAGGCAACATTCACACGTCGCTGTGTTTCCTTTGAACTACTTCCCCGAAACATGCATTACAAACAGGGAAACCCTCGCTCCAATGCAAACAGGACTCTATTGAATGCGGAAGGGGGGAACCCCTTGGATATACGAGCATATGGAGAAAACTGTGACAGCCTCCTCATGTAAAGTGCCTGGACTTCCCCAAAGCTTGAAAACTGGCCTACGTGAGGCTAATGGGATCCTTTAAAAGTCTTACATTATCATAGTTTATCACAATTTAAGGCCTTAAAATGTCTTGTATTTTTTGGGAAAACCAAGTTAGCTTTAAAAACGTTAATCACAGGTCTTAAATTTTGCTGTGGCAGGACTAATTAATGTTATATATTCTATGTTTTTTCTTACGGGACTTTTGCACAGACATCTTCACTCACTGATGATGAGAGAAGATGAGATGTCACCTGGACATATATTCACATAGCATAAGGCCATGTGAGAAGCCATAAAGCTACTGCAAAGTGCCACACATTGACCCCAGAAAGTTTAGTTTTGCCATCTCCCTTTTATTTATTTATTTTTTTAAATTGCTCATGATAAAGGTCTTAGATTTTATACATAATGGTCCGGAAAATTCTTAAATTTGAGAGCATGAAGATGATTTTCTTAAATGTATTAAATATAAAACAAAGGCCTTAAAATGTCTTAAATTCATTATAAATGATACATTGACCTTAAAAACATTAATCACAGGTCTTAAATTTTGTTTGTGGCAGGACTAATTAATGTAATATATTCTATGTTTCTCTTACAAGACTTTTGCTCTGACATCTTCACTCACTGCATTCTATGACTCAAAGCTGTTAAGGCTAATGGTAACAAGATGCTAATGCTAGCTAGCAAGAGAGCCATATGCCATGTGAAAAGCACAACGCTACTGCCAAGTGCCACAAAATGACACCAGAAATTTTAATTTTAGTCCCCTTCATTTGTTCATCTCTTGTGATATAGGTCTTAAATTTTATTCACATCGTCCTAAAAAGTCTTAATTTTGAGTTGGTGAGACCTTCATAAACGCTGAAAATAATATATTTATCCCAAAGGAAGATTAAATGATTTAATGTCATCTAACAGCATGAAGAGGATTCTTTAAGTTGGCCTTAAATATGTTAATTGAAGGTCTTAAAATTTTTTTGGCATTACTATTTAATCTCATTCAATGTAGTTTTCCTTTTTCTTGCAGGATATTACCGCTACACAAACTGAGATGTGCACAGACATCTTCACTGCATTATGATGATTCAAAGCGATTGCTAAAAAGTAGCAACGATAAGTAGCTAATAGCTAGCTGCTAATAAGCTAGCTAGCTTTTTTACACCTACTATGGGTAAGTAGAAATTAATTTATTGGCAGATGACTGGGTGATGTTCATCTTCGCCAGAAGTGAGCCAACAGACTCACTTCTGTTGCCAACTGCTCTAATTTATTTTTTGCAGTTTTCTTTTGTACATTTCTGTTGTGCTACAGGTCTTAAATTCCATCCATAATAGTCTTAAAAAGTCTCAAATTTGAGTTTGTGAAACCCTGAACCAAATGGATTCTACAAAATCCTGTCCTATTTTTAGAGCTGGCAGGTTTCTAAAATGATACCCACTTTACTTTTTTCTGTATATCACGGTCAAATATTTATTGTAGGCATGTAAATGTATGCTGGATTGAGTAGAAAAAACTGATTGGTTTATAATTATGGTAAATAAACTCAGTTTTACACAGTTGCAGCCAGTGCAAAAAAAGAAAAAAAGTGAACAAACATCACAAAATAAAACCAGTGCATTTTTAACCTTCAAAAACACAAGCAGCGTATCTTGTTTAAGCATGAGAAACACTTTGATGAAACAGTGCATTCAGTTTCTCCAGGCGTTCAGGGTACTCCTCAGTTTTTTATCTCCGTCTCCTCAAACTGTTACTCAGAAAACAGTTCAGCAGGAGCAGAACAACTATAAGTCCAGTTTTTGTGGATGAAGCCCCAGTTTTAGGGTGCGTCAGTACTTGTTGATGCCAAATATCCGTACTCCGTGAAGCTGCGGCAGCTTTGGGATTAGGACGGTCATCAGGGAGCATGTGTTGATTAAAAAATGCGTTGCATCGTATTTTGTGTAGAAACTGGCAAGAATGTGCCTGCAAAGAGAAACACGGGTCAGAATTAACTCGAATGCAACGACTTAGAAAAATATTCATACCCCTCCACCTTTTGTCTCTGTACTCCCACTCACTTTTAGTGGGTTTCTGTGTCATAGATCAACACAATGTAGCGCATTGTGAATTAGAAGGAAAATTATCCTAAGTAAATAAGAAGGTAAAATGTATTTATACAGCATCTACCACAGACATTAAAATTACAAAATGCTTCAAAAAGACACAAACAATCAAGAATATAAAAACTGACATAAAAGGTTAATAAAAAGTCTGTTTGTATAATAATGTCTTCAGCTGCTTCTTTATAAAATGATGTGTTCGTAAAGGATGAAGTTTGTGGTTCTAACCTAAAGGAAACACAGAGAGGTCAATACATTTACATGTCAGGAAGCTTGGATTAGAAAGAATCAGTTCAAAAATAAAATTCCTGATTCCTTATCTCAAACAGTCTGATTTAAAATCAGCAGCTTAATTTAATTTCCAAACAGAAGTCCTGTTATTCTGTCATTTTGCTGTATTTTTGTTTTGAGACCATTTTGCAAGAAGACATTCTCAAAGATCAAGAGGCTTTTAATTTCTAACAAATATTTGGAAGACATTTTAAATATCTAAAATAAACAAACAAAACAACTGAAACAACAAATAAAATAAATTATGAAGTCTGTAAACGCAATTGACCTTAAAAAAAGGGATAGTTGAGACCAGAGCGCCAGACTGAAGACTTGTCATCAAGTTTTTGGTAGAAATAGAGAAAAGAAAAAGCAATAAATCATTCAAATACAAATTTTTTAATTTGTTTTAATTAACTTTTTCACATTGATTTATTGCGACAGACGTCTGTATCGTCATTGCTTTAAGAAATAAAGCTGTAATTTTCTCACAGACCTAAACAGTTTTAAATGCATTATTTGATAAGCTTGCTGAATGTACTGCTGATGCTACAGCGACAGTCAAAGTCTTGATGACATCCTGTTTGTGCCCAGCGGCTCGCTGACTGTGACGTAGCGTCGGCTGATTTGCATTGAGCAGGTAACTCAGCACATGTGTGGGGGAGAATCTGAAAGCCAGGTGTGAACACAAACCGACAGCTGCCCACGTGTGAAGGCTGACACACACTGGGAACATTACATCAACACCTGATACGTTACAAAGCCACTGGACAAGGTGCATTCCCCTTGTGTCTGGTGACTTCATGAATCCACTTTTACAATTATTTCTGGGACAATTTATTGCGCAGTAAAATTGGTTCCTGACAGGCTTAGTGGACTAGAAGAAACCAGATGAGAAGGAATCATAGTGATCAGTCAAATCTGTAATCTGTAAGCGTATTTCTATATCACAATCTTGGCTCTGACTAGACATTCAAACTAATTCCTCTACAGAAGCTGCAATCAATACTAAAGGCCATTACTATAAGTTGTGCTTTCTTTTTATTACTCCTGTAAACAGTGCGTCTACGTTCTTGCCCTGTGCATGTGGGTCACTTTGGGGTTGTAAACCGTTCACACAGAACTCTGACTGCGGTCCAGTTTAATTAGTATGAACGACTAAAATATACAATCAGATTTCAGCAAAAAATTGGAAATGAGCATCAAGACCTCCAGTGTGAACGTATCTGAAAACATGCAGCATGCTGGCTGTTGAACTAGACTTGCTCACCCCTGGTTTAGATTAAACATGCATGATAATTATCAACCTATATCGATTATTGCAATGATCGTCAACTAATTTATTAATCGATTAATCATTAACCGGTCACAAACTCAAAAAAGGTCATTTGCTGAAAGAAGAACAAACTCCGAGCAGATATTAAGCAAAAACTGTAAAAATAAAAATCTATTAAGCACATTTTACTGTAATTACTAAATTGATGAATCCAAAACGCAGATCAGACCTACATTATATTGATAAGTTAAGCTTTTCACATGGTGAAAGACTTGAGGCTGTGAAGTATTACGCAAAGGCTGTGGATTAATGAAACGATTAATCAGATTAATTGTGATTAATGAATTATTGAAATAATCGTCAACTAATTTAGTAATCAATTAAGCATTAACTGGAGTATTTGCTGAAAAAACAATATACTTAAATGAGTAAATGAGGCAAAAGTTTCTAAAAATATAAACATTTTGCATTTAAGATTTTAAAAAATGTGTAAATATGTAAATATGTTCTGCCCAAAACTGGAATAGTTTTAGGTTCACTTGGTTAAAAAAAAATCTATTTATTCAAAAATTAATCAACAAAGTAGCGCTACACTGTATTGAGGTAACATGTTGATGTTTGAAGAATTTTTTTAGCTGTTGCTACAAATGTTCAAATATTCAGTTATTGCATTTTAGGAAATGAAATGTTTATTTTCCCATTTAAAAAAGGAACTGACTTTGTTTATTTGCAAAAACATAAACATATCATAATATGTACATATATTAAAATATGTATTTTAATATTGTTTAAAAAATTGTTAAGTGGTTAAATGAAAATTCTGCCAAATGTGCCAATTTTTATCTGATTAACCACCAGAATAATCGATTGCTAAAATAATTGTTAGCCCTAATTTTAATGTTGGTAAAATCCTCTCTCTTCTGTTTTTTTTCTGTTACTCATCTACTATCCAAAGGTTCTTTAGGCCCCTATTTTCCCCTCCTGGTTTTCCCCAAAATTTTTCCCAGAATTTCAGAATTTTCCCAAGTTTAATTTAATCTCAACATCCCCATCAGTTAGCACACTGGCAGCCCTTTGTTGGGATACGTCCATTCAAGGAAACAATTAATAAAATAACCGACGAATTTGATTGGGTCGTCAAAATGAAAGCAAAATTGTGTCTGGCACAACAGACACATTTTTGCATTTTACCGGTAAGAGATACTCACAGAACAATTGGTGAAATGGTGAGGAACTTGCGTGAAGAAGTGAACTGGACGCCGTAGTCCATCTGTTCCCAGTGCGTGAGCAGACGAGCTTTGCCCTGGTCTGGAGTTTCGAAGGGAGTGCCCTTCACTGTGTGTAGGAACAAGTACATCGCCTGGAGAAAGGAGCACAGGAGCCGTCTATCACCCATCACAAACAGCTTTATGTTAAAACAGAAACTCAGTTTGACTCCTGAGGGGGAAAAACTGCATTCGTTTAATTAAACATTGAAAAACTGAGGAATTTCAATGTTATTAACCAGAGTTTCTGTACATCAGGAGAGCCTAACTCACTCAGGAGCCAAAACTTTAAACATGCTGCACATGCAATCGACTGTCCACCATCTTTATATGTAAATAACTCAATGCAATCTGCTGTTTCCTTTGATAAAAAACTTTAGTTACACTCTATTTAAAGGGGTTTGCATAAGACTTACATGACATAACAACGGTCAGGAACGTGAAAGAGTCTTTATGAATGTTTACAACTGTTTTCATGAAGAGTCACTCAGTAAATAATGACACTATTAATGCAAAGTTGCTCTAAATGTTGCATTAAAAGTCCGTTATTGGGTCAATAATGACCCTTTTAATGCAAAGTTGTATTAAAATTAGCAATAAAAGAGTCAACTTTGCATTAAAAGTGTCATTATTTACCGAATGTCACCAAAACTTTTTAATTAATTTGAATAATAAACTCAGTTTGACTACATTGTTTGGTAACTAGCATCAAACTGAAATATATGTAACTGACTTGAAATTATAGTGATTACAATATAAAGTATGATTTAAAAAAACAAACTACTTTTTACTTATTTTTTTGGTCTTAAATTCATAGCACCAAAAACATAAATACCTTTCCTAAAAAACATTCCCATTTGACACAAGTTGTGTGATTTATATCACTAAGCTGCACACAGTAATTGCATTTAATTATTTTTTTTTAATTTACTGATATTGATGCCTTCATAAAACAGTGGAGAAAAAAGTAAAAAATAAGGTTTCCAATAATGCTGTCAGTTTTTGTTTTTTTATTAACACTGATTGAAATTTATCAAAACGACGATGGCGAAAAAATTTTTATAATAAAAAAATGTATAAGGTACATTTCTGCCTCTACTGGGAATCTGATTAAGCTGATTTTTTTAAATAAAGTGCCTCAAGATGACATTTTGCTGGACCATAAATTGTCCCAGAAATTATTGTAATAAACAATAATATTGTCTTGAGACCATTTTAAACTATTAAAATAATAATAATAATAATGGAAAATTAATGCAAGTACACTCATAAAGTACTTACTGTGCATAAACCAACATACTTTAATATTCATTAAATGTGCATAAACTGTCCTTGAGCATCTACAAGCAAATTCTAAAAGCCAGAAAATTTGCAGAAAGTGAAAACGTTCTTTACAAAAAACTCAAAATATTTCTCGTGTGAATTCTTTCATTTAAATGCAAAATTATTACAGGAAAGTTGCTCCACAGATCATTTTTTGGGGGAAAAAACAACAAAAAACATCCAGGACCAAATTCCAATAAAACTTGTCAGCAGTTGTAGTTCAAGTCATGTGACAATATTTATTTTTATTTGTGTTTGCAGCAGCGAGGGGGTTGCTGGTTCATCGCCACGCGCTGGCATCTGGTCTGAATGTGTGAAATAACAGAAGCGATAGGGAAACACCTGAAATAAAGGCTGGCTGGAAAAACAAAAGATAACCGAGAAATTATAAACATAAACAAATCCGTCAAGATTTACGGTAAATATAAGCTATACCTAGAAAAATGATTCGGTTTCATTTTTTGTCATGCAACAACCTAGAAGCTAACTGGAAGGAACATGATGCATAAAGTTTTGTTTCTCCTGCTGAACAGAAACAAAACTGAAGTTATTATTCTTGGACCTAAAGAGGAACGATGTAGAGTCAACGCACAGCTTCAGTCATTACAACTAAAAACTAGCGATCAGGCCCAAAACCTGGGAGTAGTGATGTACTCTGACCTGAACATTCAGAGCCACATAAAGACAGTTACAAAGTCAGCCTTCTATCACCTGAAAAACATCTCCAGGATTAGAGGATTAATGTCTCAGCAAGACTTAGAGAAACTCATCCATGCGTTTATCTTTAATTGCATTGATTATTGCAACAGTTTCTTCACAGGTCTGTCCAACAAATCAAACAGCTGCAGCTGATCCAGACGCTGCTGCTCGTGTTCTCACTAAAACCAGAAAGATAGAGCGCATGACACCAGTTTTAAAGTCCCTCCACTGGCTCCCTGTAGCTCAAAGAATAGACTTTAAAATCCTGTTGTTAGTTTATAAATCACTGAACAGTTTAGCACCACAATACATTAAAGATCTACTGTTGTTGTCATAGCAACCTTCCAGACCTCTCAGGTCTTCTGGTTCTGCTCTGCATCCCCAGAACCAGAACCAAACAAGAAAAAGCAGCATTCAGCACCTATGCACCATAAATCTGGAACAAACTTCCAGAAAACTGTAAAGCAGCTGAAACACTGAGTTCTTTTAAATCTTGATTAAAAACCCACCTGTTTAGAGTTGATTTTGAAATATAATCAATTACAGATTTAATGATGGAATTTGACTTAATGTCATGTTTTGACTGTTGAGTCTATGTTGCATGACTTTGAGTTTCTGTGTTATGATGGAAAGCACTTTGAAATGCCTTGCTGCTGAAATGTGCTATACAAATAAAATTTGATTGATTGATTGATAAATATCAACATCTGGACAAATACAAAATAGAAGAAAATTTTTTTTAAAAAAAATCTAGTAACTAGAGTTCACTTGTATTTATTTAATCCTACTGTTCTGTGAAAGCTTCGAAAGGTTTGTTTGTGTATCAAAACTAAATGTTTGTGCTGCATTCAAAACGGATGGCAGAAAACGTTGCGCTTTACCTTAAATATACCATCAAAACTTGCAGGTAAAACTGCAAAATTAGCTGATTCTTCAAAGTATTGACTGACAAACTAAATACAAATGCACACCACACTTTTCAGATTTTATTTGTAAAGAATTTTGAAAACCCAGAAGCTTTCTTCTACAAAATCCCCCAAAAAACAAATTAAAGTTTGTGGTTGTAACATGACAAAATGCATAAAGTTGAGCATAGCGATAGCATGTTGTGAAAGAAGCTGAAGTGAGGAAGAGAACGATGATTTTCACACAATAATCTATCAACAGATCAAATCATTTCCATTCTGTGCTCAGGTGTCAGTAGCTTTCAGACTGACCAGATTGTGGATGACGTTGGTGAGGGTCCAGACGAGCGGCACCGAGAAGAAAGGAATGCTGAGCAGAACAATGTGCAGAACCACAGTCAGTAAAAGGTAGGTGAGCCATATTCCCCTGCTGTTCATCACCCTTGTGTTGGGGTTCACCTCACTGTGAGCTACGCCGACATTCATCTATAATGGAAACAAAATAAAATTTAAAAAGCATGTCATAGTGCTTTAGATTTGAAGAACAGTTCGACTTTATGCTTTTTGTCTCTCTGCAGTCAGACTAGTTATCAAGCGAAGTGGAATTGGCCATTGGAAATGTTTTTATAGCTTTTTAAAAACTTCTTTAAGGAATCAAGCTTCATAACTACGATGCACAACAATTGAATTAACGGCTACAAAAATAAATCTCTTAGTTACAAAACATCAATTTTATAATAAACTATTAGGATTGTGCAACAACCTAGCAAATATGCACGAAAATCGTTCAATTCAGTTCAAAATGAGTTATTTTTCTTTACATTTATTTTATTTTTACAAAAGACATCTGCAGGTTGCAAAACAAACACGTCCAATTCATATTCAGTCCTTATTAGACTAGGCCTGAATGAATCGATTATTTAAATATTTATGTGTAATAGAAAACAAAAGCCAAATAAATGTATGTAGAGTATTAGCTTTATGCGGGGGAAGTTTGTTTTGTTTTACAGCGGGTACGGCCCCGCCCGGTTAAATTGTTCTCGGTACTGAAAACACGCGCCTTCAAGCAACCAAAGCTAACAAAGTTAGCCTCAGTTTTCATCCGCTAACCACCAACCGGGCAGGTAGAAACCGCTGTAAATGAGTCCGTACATTCAAGTATTATCATTTCCTACGTATTCACACCGTAGCTGTACTTGGTAAACTTTGAACCGTTATGACATAAACGGAGACAACGTTCGTCAGATAAAACCTACAGGTTTGTTTCATCAAACTTGTGCTAAGCGCAACCAGCCGCGGCCTGTTTTACATTCACTGAGAGTTATTCCAATGATCCGGGCTGCATTTGGAGGGTTAAAGCGTTACTTTTAACCGAAGCTAACTTTACCTTCCTGTGTTGTCGCAGGTCACCAGGAAACTTCTATTTTTTTTTTTCTTCTTCTTCTTCTTTGTTAACCCCGCCCTCGTCTGGTCGGGACTGGATCCTCCGGCTGCAGCGTCCAGCCTGCACGGTTCCTGAAGGATCAGCAGCAAGAGAAACAAAGTAGAAATACATCAATCAATCAATCAAATTTTATTTGTATAGCACATTTCAGCAGCAAGGCATTTCAAAGTGCTTTCCATCATAACACAGAAACTCAAAGTCATGCAACATAGAATCAACAATCAAAACATGACATTAAGTCAAATTCCATGATTAAATCTGTAATTGATTATATTTCAAATATAACTCTAAACAGGTGGGTTTTTAGTCAAGATTTAAAAGAACTCAATGTTTTAGCTGTTTTACAGTTTTCTGGAAGTTTGTTCCAAATTTGTGGTGCATAGAAACTGAATGCTGCTTGTCCTCGTTTGGTTCTGGTTCTGGGGATGCAAAGCAGACCAGAACCAGAAGTCCTGAGAGGTCTGGAAGGTTGATACATCAACAGCAGATCTTTAATGTATTGTGGTGCTAAGCCGTTCAGTGATTTATAAACTAACAACAGGATTTTAAAGTCTATTCTTTGAGCTACAGGGAGCCAGTGGAGGGACTTTAAAACTGGTGTTATGTTCTCTATCTCCCTGGTTTTAGTGAGAACGCGACAGCAGCGTTCTGGATCAGCTGCAGCTGTTTGATTGATTTGTTGGACAGACCTGTGAAGACGCTGTTGCAATAGTCAATGCGACTAAAGATAAATGCATGGATGAGTTTCTCTAGATCTGGCTGAGACATTAATCCTCTAATCCTGGAGATGTTTTTCAGGTGATAGAAGGCTGACTTTGTGACTGTCTTTACGTGGCTCTGAAGGTTCAGGTCAGAGTCCATCACTACTCCCAGGTTTCGGGCCTGATCTCTAGGTTTTAGTTGTTACAACTGATATTAATAATCCAGGATATACCCCAGTGGGAGCACGAAATACTTTTACTTCATCATAAATTCCCAAAGAGACAAAAGGGGTTTGTGCTGCGTTCAGGGACCTCAGAATCTTAACACATTTTGTGTTCATATTCCATCTGGAAATACATTAAATACATTATACGTAATAATTGTATACGTAAAGTAGTTTATTAAGGTTTCCCGTTGCATTTAACAGTAAAACATACTTCTTCTGCAGCACTTTAAGGCAATTAAATCAAAATACAACAGTACAGTGTCACAAATAACCTTTTTTATTGCCTTGTGAAACTTATATCCTTAAGATATTTGTCACATTAAAATTACATATATATTGGATTTTATTTGGATTTAATGTAGGGTCACGAAGTCCTCAAAAGAATAAAAAGAAATAGAAATTTATTTTATTGTCCTTCAGCAGGAAAATTCAGGTGACAAGCAAGTCGAAGCATTTAACAAAAATAAAAATATAAAGAAATAGAGGAATAAACTTATTAATCTCAGAATAAATTAAAACAAGCTTGATCATTTCAATTTGCATGATTGTTTGGTTCTTTGTTTCTCTCCCTACCAAAGACAGGATGGAAACTACCCTCTTTTTAAATTACAGTTGTATTTACAGAGACATTAATATCCATTTTATTTGTTGTTTTGGTTGTTTTGTTTATTTATTTTTAGATATTTAAAATGTCTCCCAGTTCCAGTGCTAAATGTTAGTGAGAAATTAAAGTTTATAGATCTTTGAGACGGTGTACTTGCATTATTACGCCAATACTCTTAAAACAACATTATCATTGTTTATTGCAATAATGTCTGGGAACACATTTGTTATCGGGCCTAAATAGAAGTAATAATATCTTACTGCACAGTAATTTCAAGAAAAAGTGTGCAGTTATTAAAAATAACACTACAATTCAAAGAAATTTACAACTATGATCATTTAAAATGATGCACAACATGTGCATGTATATTTGTGCATAAAAAAACAACAACATATTGCTTATAAGAAGCGGAAAAAGCTCTACAAACAACATTTTATTTGAAATCAGAAAAAGTGTACAAATATCAGCAGGAGTTAAACACTTGTTGAGTTGAGTAATCGAAGGACGGTTGCAAGAGTTAGCAGACGTGAAAAAAAATAAATTTCTAATGCAGTTCCCAAAAAATGTGCAGATGTGAAAATAAAGCAAAACCTTTTTCAGTCAGAATTGAACCAGAAGTCCTACCACTAACTGCAGCAATGCTCTGTAATATAAAACTCTGTACAAATAATCAGAAAGAAATTAAATTGTGAAGACTGTAATGACTGTGTTTCTACATCCTGAAAACTGAAGCTGTTTTCACACTAACAGGAACACAATAAAGCATGAGCTCAGTCTACAGTAAACAATAAAGTTTCATGCAAAGCCAGAATAATGCTGAGAAGACTATTTCACCAGGTGATCTCATACAACAGCTGATTTCCCCATGAATTTTATGAAAAGCAGGAACATAATAACATAGGAAACATAGAAAATAACAATGCAGAAATTCATTCCACAAAATAAAACAAAGACAACAAAGAAGTTTAAGGCAATAATAAAGGAACAGCATTTCATTCTCAGAGAAGGAAGGATCTACTTGTAACAAAGAAGAAAACGTAAATTACCGACACTATGAGGAAATTATTTCTCGAAACACGTAAAGCAAATGATGTAATGCAGGAACTAACTGCAGTGATCACTTGTTTGCAGGTCTGCTGAGTCCTGCATTTTTACAGTTATTTAATTTGATGCAGCTTATTAATGCAGCTGCATCAAATTAGCTGTATTAATTTGATACAGCTCAAAAGAATTGAGGCAATTCTTACATTTTTCCTCAGTTCTAAAGAAAAACTTTTGAATTGCATTCATTTCCAATGAATGAACTGCATTCATTGGAAATGAATGCAGTTCTAAAGAATTGAGGTAATTCTTTTGCCTCAATACACTCCAACCGTATAATTTATTGACACAGTTCTACGTAATCCTAAATATAAATGTAGTCTCTATCCGCAGTCGTTCATTTTGCAGCTATTCCTCCTGCAGAGAGCAGGTGGGGATTGTGGAGAGGAATGAATCCACTTAAAAAAGAAGAATATTTACGAGCAGTAATGAAATTGTTTCCCAGTAGAGCATAACAATAAAACAAATAATGTATTTAGGAAGTGTCATGAGCCATCAAATGATGTAATGTAGGAACTAATTGTTATGATCTCTTGTTTACATTTGCAGGAACTCGAGAGACAAAGGCTTGCTGACTCTTGCATTTTTATATTTATTCAATTTAACAAAAGCTGTTATTAATATAATCTCTAACTTTGTGTGAGCTGCCATCTGCCGTTACAGACAGGGTTTTATTGAATGAACTGATGCATCTTCTTTACCTTTTCAAATAGCACTTTATGCACTTTAATGTATTGGATGAACACATTTTTTATTTTCTAGAAAAGCTGCGCAGTAGCTTTGCAGCAAGAACGTCCTGGATTTGAATTTCGGCTTTGGGTTTGTCTGCTTGGAGCTTGCATGTTCTCTCTGGGTACCCCAGCTTCCTCCCACTGTCTCTCCATATTACCCTGAGGTGTGTGTGTGTGTGTGTGTGTGTGTGTGTGTGTGTGTGTGTGTGGCTGTTTGTTTCTATGCACACGTGTAGATAAAATGCACATATGTAAGTTTTGAATATCCATGTATAAAAATAGTATTTTCATGCAAGTTGGAAACCCCAGCAACTTGTAAATATAAATGTATATTTTAGTTCAACCTGATTGGATTTAGAAAATAAGACTACACTGTAAAAACAGTAAATCTTCCAGTCAAAATAAACATGCTGACAAAATTAAAAAGTTATTTTAAAACTGAATCTGTCGTATATAAGAATATTTTTTTGTAATTTTTTTTCAGGGAGACACAGGATTTATTCATTCAAATTTGGTTTCTGAAATCTTGAAATCAATGATCTTTGCAGTTCTTATGTCACATTTATTCACTGCAAAAACACAGAATCTTACCAAGTGAGTTTGTATAGTTTTTAGTGCAGATATCTTGGTACACTTGAAATAAGACATAAATAACTTTTCAGCAAGATATGGGAGCTTGTTCTAAGTCAATAATTCCTTAATATTGATTAAATAAGTACTAGTTCTGTCAGCCGATTATTTAACTTATAACAAGACATTTTTCCATGTTATAAGTGAACTAGTAGGTTAGTGGAATTTGCACTTTTGTATCAATATTAAGAAATTATTGTCTAAAAACAAGCTCCTTTATCTTGCTGAAAAGTTGCTTGTCAGTTACGTTTATTTCAAGCGCCCTGTGATATCTGCACTAGAAAGTGGACTACTTGGTAAGATTTTGTGTTTTTGCAGTGTACTTGCAGACTTCTCATTTGGAGAAACGTCTGGATTACACTCAGGACGCTCGCTCCACGTCTGTGAAACTTCACTGTGCAAAATAAGCTCTGGTTTTATCCATTTCAGTTCTCGCCTTCACATTTCAGGTCCATTCATTCTTGTTTTATTCAAACATGATCAGCAGTTTGCAGCATGAGGACTAACATGACCTCTGTTGCACCTTTTGATGATAACAGCCTTGATGAACGTATTTTATCTTTCACAGAACCCGACTTCCTTCTTTTCTCTCAGCACAAATGAAACTGTCCTCATCTGACCAGAAAACATGTTTTGCTGTTTCTGTGTGATGAGTTCATGCAAACCAAGCTTCTGTTTCTTTGAAACAGCTGCATTTCTGTGCAGAATTAAAATAAGACTTCCTCCTAGCAGAAAGCAGTGTACCTTTTGGAGGCAGACAGTCTTTAGTGACTGTAGCTTTGCTATTGTCATTACAGTAGGATAAACATTTCTCACATTCTGCGAAAAAATGTCAGGTTTTCGATTTTGGTCTGTCCTCACTGGGAACTCCCCAGCCTCCATATTTAAGAAACTTTATTGTAACTTAAAATTGTCAAAAGATATATACTTAGAAATATATATCTAAGTATATATATCTGTATATATATGTTGGTGCAAAATCAGAAATTTTGCATCAAGGATCAACAGCAAAATAATTTGGTAATAAAAGATTTGTGAGTGGCTTTTTTTCTGCATTAAAACAAGAGTTCTTCCAGACAGGAAAATCTTAAAAAGTTAACTTATTTCAGTAAATACATTCAGAAAGGGAAACGTATGTCACATATGCATAGAGAAATATATTTCAACCATGTGTTTCTGTTCATTTTGAGGTCGTTTAGCCCTCCAAAGCTGTTGTACTGCAACTTTTTTTGAATTCCTGGACTGGACAATTGATGCAAACCTGAAAACCCAATAAAAAACTAAATTAATTCAGAAATATTATTCAGAAATATACATAGTCATTACCATCCTTCTCAAGGATGGGAAGCAGTAATGGGTCATTGCAAAAGAACATGGCTGGTCACAAAGTGCATATTAGTAAAAAGTTGAGTGGAAGGAGAAAGTGTTGTAAAAGATAAATATACACAAAAGGGTGTCAACACATCCTTAAAATGTTTTAAATTTATATTTTAAAATGTAAGTTGAGCTTAAGTACATTAAACTTAAGTCTTACATTTTGTTAATATCATATATTCTATGAAGTTTTTTTTTATCGCCTGACTTTTCTGTCAGCAAAATGTTTGAGTTGCACCCAGACATCTTCAACTCGAGTCGCTATAGCTAGCTTCTAATATGCAAACCCTGCCTAGCTTAGTTTGCACAATTAAAATACCAATCAAAGATATTAAGAAAACACTACCAGTTACAATTTATAAAAAGAAACTCAAGCATTGGTTGAAAGAGAAGCAGCGATATACCCATTTATAATGTCTTCCAGTGCTTATTTCTGTCTGTTAATTAGTTATTTCTTGTGTAAATGTTCTTTTGTTGATGTTTTTTCTTCTTTTATTAGAACTATGTGTACTGTGTTCTCTCCTGTGAATTTTATAGTGAGGTGTTTTGTTCTTTGTGCTGGCTTGTCCAAGAACAAAGGATGACTTTTAGCTATTGTGCTAATGTGTGCATATTTACACTGTCATGAGTTGTGGTAATATTGATTAAAGTCAACTGTCCTAATCAGATCAAATAAATTAAAATACCTGGACTGTTGCTCAGTGGTCCAAAATCTTCTTTTCAGATGAAAGAAAAGTTTGCATCATGTTTGAATATTAAGGTCCCAGACTCTGGAGGAAGAGTTAAGAAAAACGGCGTCCATGTTGCTTGAGGCCAAGTTTGAAGTTTCCACAGTGAGTGAGCCACCAACAGGACGTTCATGCTTCGTTCTGCTGACATAAGAATCCAGCAGGACTTGGCACCCGCCCATGCCACCAAAGGTGCCAATACCTGCGTTATATGAGTGCTTGAACGTGCTGACGTCAACCCAATAGAAACACTGGAGTATGGTCAAGAGGAAGAGGAGACGCAGATGAGGAAAACGCTGCTATTAAAGCAATTTTGGCTTTGTTGAAGCCTGAGGTTGATCACTTCCACATTCATAAATGTTAACCTTTTTCCTTTACTGTCTTTCCATGACTGACTTATTATGCTTCCTTGAACAGGTTTACAAAACATATTCATCACATTTTTTGCTAAATCATTCTTATATGATGAGACTTCACTCTGCTCAGTTCTGCCTATTGTGAACTCCTTCCAGAATCAGCTGTTTTAGGGCATTTTGTCACTTTAAATCCAAATAAGCTGCTGGCCACACTCCCCAACACTAGCAGAAAATGGCTGCAAACAGATGCGCAACTATACAACCTTAGAAAAGCAGAAGTGGAGCCTCCTGCACAACCAACAAGAATGCAGCAAGTGGGCTCTGGATGGTAAGTCAACAACAAAATGCTTTTCCAGCAGCCATTGTACAGCACATACAGCGGTAAAACCAGCTGAACAAACGTGCGGAAACTCCACCTGGGTTGTTTGCAGAGCACTGCTTGGGTTGCTAGGTAACAGGCATCGCAAACTTTACATTCTGGAAGCTTTTCAAACGGCTCATTTTCACGACACAGAAAACATTAACTTATTGCCAAAAAACATCAGGGTGGGTGGTGTTTTTTTAAGCACTTGGGCCACGCGCTTAAAGCGTTAAAATCAGCGGACCAAATGTGCTGCAGATCTTTGGGTTGCTAGGTAACAGAGATGGGCTTCACTCAGGTTGCTAGGTAACCGCACAGTGTTTGTTGTGATTTAATGAGAAGGTTTTTGAAACGGCTCAGTTTCAAGACACCTAAAAGCATTGATTTGTTTTTGTCAAGAAACACCTGGATGGGTTTTTTTTTATTCGCTTGGGCTTTTTTAGAAACACTAGAAACCCAAATGGAAGCACAGAAACCTGCACAATGTGAATTTTGCACCGTTCGTCCCCTTTAAATCAGACCTAATTTGTCCACAAGCTGCTCTCAACAGTTTACTGAGCTTTTGGTCCAATCCTCTTGACAGAACTGTGTTTAAATCTTCATCAATTTGCAAATCCTGCTTTTCAGTTGGTTTAACTTATACTGCTTATAAGCAAAGTGTATTTTATGGCACTGATTTTATTATTAAAAAAACCAAACATTTATTTTCGAAGGCAGCATGGGTAAGGGAAAATATAACTTTAAATTGGTAACATCATATTCAAATTTCCAGTTTGTCACTGTTGAAATTGGCATAGACATGTCATAAATTGCATTATAACCTCTAACTCTCTAATTTAATTATATTGCCCGTCCACAAGATGCACATAAAATTTGTTTATTACAGACACCTGCATGTTTATGCCTGTTAAATAAGCTTTTGTGACACTGCACTAATGTTTGCTCAGTCAGTGCAGGAATTAAATACTGAAATAAAACGTTGTTGCTTCCAGTACATCGCGGTTTTTCTTGTCAGTGACAATGACTGCAGGCGTTTCTCTGAGACGTCGTAAAAAAGGATTTGTTTTACTGCCCTGATTAAACTGGCAGACACACAAAATAATGTCCAAAGAACTCAGAACTAAAAAGACAATTTTAGATTTATAATTTCTGATTCAAAGAAAATCAGTTTGAAATTTCCCACTTGGTTTGGAAGAAGACTGCTTGTTTCTGCCAAAAGTGATAAAACCAGTTAGGTTTTGGTAGCAATGTCATTTCCACACAGGGCCATGTTGATTTGTGCAACTATTTTCCATTAAATTAAATAAATCATTGTCCAACAACAAGTCTTTTAATAGTCTCTAAAAAATTTCCAGATCTGTATAAATGTATAGATAAACAAATAACACACTTACTTCTTTATTTATTATTTATTTCTTTATTTTATATGAAACATCACTGCCATGAACCAGCTCTGTTATGCAACATAACTCATTTCAACAAAATGAACAAATTTCTGCTCACTGAATGTGTGGATTTATGACTTAAACACATTATTTTATTCCTCTATTTCTATCAATTTGTTCTTCATTTTATTTTTATTTCATTCACTCGCTGATAAATATGAATAGTTTATGTAACAACGAAAATAAATCATGAATGAAAAGGAGCAGAGAGAAATATAAACTTATATAGAAATCTAGCTGTTTAGCTCAGAAGACAATTGCAGACATAAAATTAACAACAATGCTATATTGTTCCCACTTTTTCACATTTCTTTTAAATTTAGATTGTTTTATCTCGCTGTCATGTGCATTTAAAGAGATTATTCTGAATCAAATGTGTAATCAGAAATCTGAGGACCCTTCTGCAGTACCTCCTTGGCCATCTTATGGCTCGTGCCCCCCATGTTGAAGACCTCTGGGTTAGATCTGAATCATATAAAAAATGAGTGGACTTCGCTCAAACGTTGATTCTGTACCAGAAAACTGTGTTAAGAAGCATTTAATGGCAGCGTATGTGAAAACAAATCCGGATTAAATTCAACCTTGTGCCATAACATCTTATTTTTGATTATCATTGACGTGAAAGTCAATTAAAAAAAAACTGAATGAGCACAAATAGGAGCTAAGGAGTTGTGAAATTTCTCCCTTCGTCTTGTTATTCTGGATCGATCAAGTCATTTTCTTCCAGTGAGTCAGAGGAGAAAATACGAGTTTGTTGTCTGAAAAAGCAAACGTAGGAGTTTTTTTTTATTCAACATCCTAAATTTCTGTGGGTGGAATATGAGGGTGGCATGAATTAATGAGTCTCCCAGGAAGATACTTCCTTGTTGAGGCATTAGTGGCTCTATGAGCTCACACTTCCTCTTCCCCTTTGAACGTGACACCTTCCTTTTTCTGGCTTTGAGATACAAATGTTTTAATATTGCATAATGTCCAAGCATGAGCATGTCTGCCTGAATCGGAGGAAGTATGCAGGAAGTTGTGGATCTCCAAAGAGTAGGAGGAATGTTTTAGGAAAGCACAGCTTCCTTCTTGTGTTGGCATGTTGTTGAGACTCATTCATTAAATATTTTTATTTAAAAAAAATTTTAAAAAAAGAGGGAGTTCCACAGTCCGGGTAAATTCAAACATTTCCTTTGTGAGTGAATATTTTTCCTCAGAAAAGATACATCATCTAAAAAAGCACAGAGATTTTTTTTTTTCATTATAAATTTTTTTATTAGTCATAAAAACGCATCAAATAAACACCAAAACAAGCCAAATTGAGTTTCATAGATAAATAAATAAAATAAATATAATGTGAATAAATACATCAGACAACAATTCCATAGGAAATACAATCTTCCATGCAGTCATGCAGGAACAGAAGTGAAAACACTGTCTAGTCTGATTACCAGGGGCAGAAAACCGCGTTGATCAGTGTGATCATACAATCAGCAGCTGCAAACACTGGCATGCTCAGGCTGAAGAGCATCTGTGAGCGGATCCCTCTGAGTGCTGAGCCGGATCCCCTGCAGCAAACACCCTGGCGGTCAGGATGGAGAAGGAGAACAGCCTCTCCAAGGTGTATTGGCACACATACGCCTCTTTCCAGTGCTCAACAGGCTGATGCTCGGCTTTCCTCCCGTGGTGCTGCTTTTGGAGACACAGAACAATCAGAAACATATCAACACGTTGTGCCCTCCTCCCCCCACAGCATCACAGGTTGGAGATGAAGCTTACCTGCTCATGCCTCCCTCCCAGCGACCTCACGCATTTCCCCATGTCTCTGTGCAGCTTCTTCAGCGCTGGACTCACGTTGCTGGTGAACTCAGAGCAGCTTTCAAATGTAGAAATCCTCTCCACTGCAGAGGCGTAGCTGGTCAGGACTCCGAAGATCTTCTCAACGCAAGCCTGAAGAGGAACAGCGCAAATGCATCCTGTTATTATAACCTAATAGTTCCCATCACTGCTGTTTTTTTTCTCTCTCTTTTAAATACTTAATTATTAATATTTAAATTACCGTAGACTTTTGCTTGAGGCTCGCAGGGTCGCACATGTCATTGGACTCAAGCCAGGCGATGGAGTTGGAGTAACGTGCAAAATCAGTTGAGCCGTTTCGTGCCTGCAGAAGAGACACGCAATTAATAAGTATTGCAACTAGAAGGAATAAATGCAAAAATCTAAGGGAAAATGTTCAAAACACTAGAAAAACAAATACGTTTTAATTCGTTAACTATTGATTTTCTTAACTTAAAGTTAAATAACGCTTATTTAAAGTGGTACTGACCTTGACTGAAGCGATTCTGGCATATTGGTTGAGATCCTGGGAGCTTCTCCTGATCTCAGCGCAAACCTCCTGATGCCCAGCAGGAGCTGCTGATGCTGCGGTGAGAAACAGGAGAAGACCAGCGAGCGAGGCGAGGCAGGACGACATGCTGAAGTTAGAGCTTTTCCCCTTGTCGCAGGTGAATTGTTTGTTTTGGTGTCTGCTGGATGTGTTTGAGTTTTATGTTTAAGTTGGACGCCTCTTATAGTGGCTGGCCACACACTCACACACACCTCTGGAGGTGTGGCCACAGCTGGATTTTCCTCAAAGCTTCAGGTGAGTTCATACAGACTGCGTAACTTTAACAACGACACTGAGCGGCTCTGTTAGAATAAAACTGGGTCATTTACAAATAAAGGTGAAAAAAAAAAAATCCCCCGACTTTTTAAAACTGAAGATGTGTCAGAGTTAATAAAACCTTGACCTGAATTAAAATAAAAGAAGAGGAAGATTATTATCAACGTCATTAAAATTAAAACACATGAAACAAATACCTCAAACTTACCTTGAATTATCTATCTATCTATCTATCTATCTATCTATCTATCTATCTATCTATCTATCTATCTATCTATCTATCTATCTATCT